>JBAMJV010000905.1:35000-254329 GCA_037951105.1 Echinarachnius parma | reverse complement strand
CTATTGATGTGTACAAATCAATAGGGATTACTGCAGACAAACGTTAGGGTGGAAAGTTTATTTTGGACCAATACTGTACAGGTGGTTACTAGAGCATGTTTCACATATTTGAGTAATACAATTAAACTCAAACAAACTCACATCTACTGAAGATGTGGAACTACTTTAAATTAACCCGCTCCCTTCAAGATTCTGAAATCTCCATAGACTTTGTACACAATCCACCCGGTTCCCGTAAGCAACAGGTTAATTATCAAAATATTTTTTGAGAAAGACGTTGATTCCCGTTGTTAGAGTGTGTATCATTTCTGTATGGCACGTCACGCGGCAGTCATTCTGCATAAATATGATAAAATGAACACGTTAACTTGATATAGTATACATGTATATTTTTTTTAATAGCGCTGTGCAAATCAAACATGCTAAATAACGTGTTTTGCCCCCATACCGTGCGGTACTCTTATACACTGACGTAGATATACGGGAGGGGGTCACGGGGGGTGGGCAAGTGCCTCTCCCCACCACAACAATTTGCCAAAACAATACAAATACATACGGGGGAAATCTGAGGTGTACAAATTAAGAAATACATTAGATGTGCGACCCCTCAATCATTTGATCTTGTGATGCCTAATCATTGAACGAATCATCGTGATGCTTCCCCGAAATGCCCCTAATTGACACTAAATTGGTTGATTTTAATTCCATTTGAAAGTTCATTGAATAAAACATGTAAATTGAGAATCATTCCCTTTCGAATGCTCCAATAGTTCAAAATGTTTTATTAATATTAAGTCCACCCTGCCGGGGGACATCATTACTTTTTTTTAATACATAAAATGCTTATTCACTTCTTTCAAAATATTTTGAAAAGAGGTTTTTAAATAGTTGTTGATGATATCTCTATTTAATCATTATTTAACAAAACATCACATGCACAATTTTGTATGAAAAATGGTTGAAACCAATTACTTTTAGAGAGTTGTAACGGCTCTTTTTTTTAAATGATAACAGGCTTTTTACTTAGTCGTTTGTAATTGTGTATACATTTCGAGCATGGTGGAGTTATAACTATCGGTATGTAATGTAATGGTGCAGGTTTTGGTTATTAAAATTCAGTTATTTATAACTAAACTATCCCTTTAAGTGATCTGATAAGTCCACTGAGTGAGAAAAATTCCATGGTAATTAATTAATGAAATATGGCCCAGCAATAAGAAATAATGCCTAGTACATTTGCTAAATCATTGCACTAACTTTGTACACAGCTGAAACATAAGTATCATCATCATCATCATCATCACATCAACAACATCATCATCATCATCATCATCATCATCATCATCATCATCATCATCATCACCATCATCACATCAGCAACATCATAATCATCATCATCATCATCATCATCATCATCATCATCATCATCATCATCATCATCCTCATCATCATCATCACCATCATCATCACCATCATCATCATGATCATGATCATCATGATCATCACCATCATCATCACCATCATCATCATGATCATCATCATCATCACCATCATCATCATCATCATTATCATCGATCATCACATCATCATCATCATCATCATCATCATCATCATCATCATCATCATCATCTCCATTATCATCATGCATCATCATCATCATTAACAACATCATCATCATCACCATCATCACCATCATCATCATCATCACCCATCCACCATCACCATCACCATCATCATCATCGTCATCATCGTCATCATCATCATCATCATCATCAGCATCATCATCATCATCATCATCATCATAAATCATCATCATCATCATCATCATCATCATCATGCATATCATCATCAACAACATCATGCATCATCCTCATAATCATCTATCATCATCATCATCATCATCATCATCATCATCATCATCATTCATCATCATCATCATCATCATCATCATCATCATCATCATCAATCATCATCTTCAGTCAATATTATTCAACAACATCATCATCATCAAACATTATTTAGCAGCATCATCATCAGAGCACTCAGTGGGCGTTGCCATTATACGGGGAGGGGGGGGGGGCTCGTTAACCCCCTCCACAATATTTGTATACAATATTGTTAATACAAATCAAGATTCATCATCATCATTATGAACGTCCGTCGCTATTCGGTATGTTATATTTATTTCATTTTTGACAATGTTCTGTCTAATGCTGCTACTTTTATCTTAGTTCAAATCTACTTGACAGTGCTTGTATGTAAAAGCACGAGGCCTTGAGATTATAAGTTGGCAGATTTTGTTAGTGGGCCTCTAGCTAGCGGATTCGTTTGAGTTGTAGATTTGATTAAGTGTAGGGTTCAATGATAGTATGACCGATTTTATATTGTGGAGGTAAATAGATTGTTAGTTTATCAAGTTATGGCATTGGTATTTTTATACGTATGTCCAAATTATTTGCATTCTGTGGCTTATTGACAGATGGTAGTTTAAATGTATTTTGATATTATTGTGCTATTTGAGGATAGGTGAGTGATTACCTTTAACTTGTTACAGTAATTCATGTTGCGTGATGGTAGAAGGGAATGGGTTGTTGGGGGTGATAGTGGGATATGATATTTATGTGTGGTAAAGTGGAAAGAATGTGTGGGGATCTGGTTAAAGTGGATGTATAGAAGTGTCTAAGATTTTTGTCAGTATTGTGGTTGTGTGATTTGGTGGAGTAATGGGAGTAGTTTTTTGTTCGTTTTTATGGAAAGATGGGTTAGTTATGTGGATAAGTTATTTTTTTGTTTGGTTTGTTATTGATGTTTTTGGGTATTGTTGAATTGAGGGGGGTGTAATGTATGGGGGGGGTATTTGTATTTGTTGTGTTTATGAGTATTTGAGTTAGATTGTTGAATGTATGATTTATGTGGTGATAGGTAGAGAAGAGAGGTGGTGTGAGGTGGTAGTGTTATGGTGTTGTTTGTTATGTGAGAATGTCATTACTTGATTATAATATTTAAGTAAGGTGTAAATGTGGAAAGATTGTGGGGGGGGGGGGGCTGGGGGGGGAGGCGACCGAAAAAAAGTTGAATTTTTGGGGGGAAGTTTAGAGGTGGGGAAAAAAATTTCTTAAAAAAAAAAAAAAGGTATATTTTGTGATTTTTTTTTTGTTTTGTTTGTTTGATTTTTTGTAGTTTTGTATTTTTGTGTTGGTGATTATTGTATTGGTGTTGGAGTGTAGGTGGTTTTTAGGTTGGTGTTATGAATGGGTTTAGGGTGGCGGAGGAGGAGGATTATTTGTTGTAGATTGGGTGGGGGGTAAAGTGTGTGGTGTAGAGATGGGTGGTGGTTTGTTAATGGGAGTATAGGTTAGGGGTGATGTGTGGGTAGAGGGAGGGGGGGGGGGGTAGGATAATTTGGGATAATGGGTATAGGTGTGTTAGATTTTGATGAAAAGGTGTGGGTAAGAAAAAGAGGAGAGGAAATGAAAGAGAGAGTGAGAAAGAAGGTAGATGGGGGGGGGGGAGGTTGATGTGGGGGTGGGTGATTTATGTTGTGGATGTGGTGGGTGGGAGGGGGGTGGATAATGGGATTGTTGTGTTGTATTTTAGAAATAGGGGTTGTGTATAAATAAATTTGAAAGAAATAGTTGAGAGAGAAAATTAAAGAGAAGAGGGGGGGTGAGGAGAGGATAGAATGGGGGAGGTTAGAGTGGTGGGGGTGATGTTATTTGGTATGTGGGGGGTGGTGGGTGTTGGATAATTTTGGATAATGGATTGTGTTTTGGATTTTGATTAAAAGGTGTGTGTGAATAAAGAAATTTAAAGAATAAAGGAGAGGTGAAAATAATGAGGAGAGGGAGAAAGAGGTAGATTGGGTGTTGGTGATGTGATTTGAGGGGGTTGGGGGTGATGTAGTTGTGGAATACGAATGGGAGTTGGGGTTGGTGTGGGGGGGGGGTGATGTGGGGGTGATATGTTGTGATATTGGGATTTGATTTATTGAGGATTTTGGAGAAAGTAAGGTGGGTAGGGTGAAGATGATATCGTAGGATAAAAGGACGTGGGGAAGTGTATCGAATTGGACGATCTGATATAAGAGGAGTTTGTGGGATTAGTGAGTGTGGGGGGGGTGGGGATAGTCAAAAAATCTATATGTTTGAGGGTCAAAAGGTTTGCCTAAGAATTGCGCTGCGAGTGTAAAAAATATTGAATTGTAGAGGGTAAGGAAGAGAGTGTAGTTAGTTGGGTTGTTTGGCTGGATATTGGGGTGATCTGATGTTGAAAGTTTGGGGGTATTTTTTGGAATGAATTGGGAATTTATGACAAATTGGGAGGAATTAGGTTTTTAGCAATGGTATGTGGGGTATTTGTAAAGAAATGGACAATAGTTTGAGTTTTGTTGGTGGGGGGGGAGGGAGTTTGGTTTGTTTTGGTGTAGGGGTATTAAAGTATTTGATGTTAGTGGGTGTGGGGTAGTGAGGGTTTGGCTGATGATTTGAATTGGTTTGGGTGGGAAGTTGATCGTTTTAGTTAAATGTATCCTGTGTTATTCGTGATAGAAGAATCAAGTGAATATGTGTATTTGATTTGTAGGGGTGAGAGTTGTGGTTTGTTGGTTGGGGGTGAGTGAAAGTTTTTGGGTTGTAATGGGTTGTAGGTGATGGTTTCGGTGAGGGGTGATGTTGGAATGGGGTTTGTAATGAAGATTAGTAAATGATGTAGGGAGTTAAGGGTGTGCCTGAAGATTGGTTTTTGGGAGTAGGGGGAAGAGGGGGGGTTGGGGGGGGGGGTTGTGATAGATGAATGATAGGTTGGGGAAGGATTTTTTGTTTGCACAATTTGTGTAGGGTTCGATGATATATGTGGGTGTAGGGGAGGGACAGGCTTTTGTATGTGTTTGAATGGCAGTGTCGGAGAGTAGAATTGGAGGGGTTTGAGGGGGTTTTGGAGGAAAAAAGAGGATTTTGTGGGGTGGTGTGGGGATTCCCTTCAAACTTTGTGATTATTGGGGGCATATGAAGTATTAGATTGGATGTAGGTAATTGGTTGGTTATGGGGGAAGGTGAGTTGAGGGGGTAGGTCAGGGTTGGGGTGGGGGTGGAAATTGATGAAATATGTTAGGGGATGGGTGTTGGTGTTTTGGGGATTGTAAGGAGTTGTTATGAGATTATCGACAGAGTGGTATTTGAGGGTGTGCGTGGGTAATGGTTGGGGGATGTCGGGGAGGGCAAGAGGTTTTTCTGATTTTTGTTTTAAGTATTTATGTACCCCAGTGGCTGTCGAAGTCTTTTTGCTAGTTGGACCCCGGGAAGTGTTTGCTAATGGGGGGGAGGGGGTTGACCCAATGACGATGCGGAGCATCGTCCACGAGCCGCGAAGCGGCGATTTTTTTTGCTATTTTGAACCCCCGTAGTGATGTTTTCCACATTACATTTTCACTTGGCAGCCAAGGGGGGGGGGGGGGGTTGGGGGGGTTTAAACACCCTAAACCCCCCGTAGATCTGCACTGACCCCAAAACACACACACAACAACAATAAGCATAATTTATGCACATTATGTATGATCAACAACCACCAATACTTGGAGTTCCGAGTGCGAGTGCGCCTGAGGCTGGGGCAGGAGGGAGGGGGAGGGTTTGGAGGGGTATCCCCCTCCCACGGTAAGAAAAGATTTTGCATTTATGGACTTGAAATTCGGGCTTAAGATAACTGTATCTGGGAAACGGTGTTATGATTTGATATATTTTTCACGAAGTAAACAAATAATTGACGTACTAATAAATATGTACCCAAACTCACACATAAATATTGCATTTAGTGTCATATACAGTTCCCACATAAACCATATGGCGCATTTATTATCCAACAACATGGCCTATATACAGCCAATAATGAATCCCGAGGGAGCGAAGCGACCGAGGGCTTGGGCAGAGCCAGAGGGGGAGGGTTTGGGAGGGGGTATCCCCCTCCCACGGGAAAGATTTTGCATTTATATACTTGAAATGGTGCAATTTGGTGCACTGCATACCTGTGAAGGAGATTTAGAATCCGAGTTAAACAAAAAAAGAATAAAATGTCTATGCTCTCATTAGATGTTTACAACAAACTGAGATAATCTGTTCGCGCGCGAAGCGCCCAGCGAAAATTGAAATGGTTGTATTAACTAGTTTTTAAACGTAAGCTCATACATTTTATTGTGTCTTTCCCACTCTTTTTTTTTTTTTGGAGGGGGGGGGGGGCTTTTTGGGGGGCAAAATTGCGTTTTGCCCCCCCATTTTTTTGGATTGGGGGCGGCCGCCCCCCCCTGCCCCCCCCCCCCCCCCCCCCCCCCCACTTCCCGGCGCCTATGATTCCGGCTCATTCAGCCAAGGAGTGATGGATATCTCTGTTTTTCACACAAAATGTGCATTCTAATTGTAGAAATATGTTTATCAACTCAGAATTTTAAACACAATCTTGGGTTGAGAAATTATCATAATTTCTTTGGGTGGGACTTACTTTTTTGCAGTACTCGCGTCGAGCATTCTGACTGATACTCTTCGGCGAGTCGCCAAACAACAACAACAACAACCTATTCGAGAATCCCCGGATGTAAATACGACGTGCCGCGGTAAATTTGACACGGATAGAGTCGAGAGTCTTCATTTTACCTATGTTGAGATCAAATTAGCCATAATTTCTTACATTTATTCAAGATGGTGAGTTTTATAAGTTGTTTTCATTTTATTTGATCTGTAAAGGATAGTTTTTATACATTGTTTCGACCTACAACTGCAATGTTTATAAATAGAAAATCGCGCCGCTGGAGACCACACGGACACCTTTCATCCAGCGTAATTGTAGCCGTCTCCGCCCCGCCCAGGAATTGGTGGTTCAGTGGGGGGCTCAACTGGAAGTGCAAGTCTTGCGCACGAAAATCTCGGGAAGTTTAGAATTAACAAAATATAAGTAATCTCCATGAAACAATCATAAACATATTCGGAGGATTCGATATATCTCAATCATTTTCATGTTTAAGTCACAAAAATACTGCAAAAAGTGAGTATTTCTCTAATTTTCTCAAGCATTCAAGACTCCAACCAAGGCCAGGGCAAGGCTTCCAAGCCCAAGCCGCAAGGCCAAGCAAGGCCAGGGCAACAAAAGACGGGCAAGAGTCATCATCATCCTCATCATCATCATCTGGACAGGAGTGTAGGGCACCCCTACAAGACAAGGGGTTAACAGCATTGTGCATTAACCCCTTACTCCATTGTCTTGAAAAAAGCCTGATATAGTCAGCTGCCTTCATTGTCCAAGTAAACACTGGGGAATTCCCCTGTCTACCTAGCCTTAAAACTAGATGTTTTTCACACTATTGATCAATTTGATGCTGTGTATGTCTGTATAAATTGCATAATTGCTTTGTTCAACAAACAATTATAGCATGCCTTCATTGAATCATGCATTGTGTTAATCTGTTCAAAGCTGGTTGTAAAGAATTCCTTAGAGTCACAAATTGACCTATATTCATTGTTATATACTTTGGAATGCGATACAAAAGCCACATGTATTGACTATTGTCTTGTCCAGACACCTATTGAAATGCTGCACCCCTGCAAATAGTACAAGTCAGAGTACTTTGCAGAACCCATTGTCAGTTAGGTCATTCAGACACTAATCTCTGAAATAATCCCTTCAGCCTTTTGATAATACTGGCTGGCAGACAAGCCTAAACATGTAAACAACTGTTCTAAAACCTGTGATTGAGGGCTGCACAGTCAGAAAGCTCAAGCTCAGATTGGAGCTTCAAGTCATAGATCAAATAATTTAAAAACTGGAATTTAAAGTGCTTCTGACATTGGAAAGCTCATGTAAGTTTTAAATTATATTCAATTCTAACCCCCTGTTATGTTAAGTTTGATTAATTGGTGAGATTTTAGCTAGAAATGATTTTATGATTTTTGCCAGTCTCACAAATTTGTTTACTGCAGCCTGCCTATGAGAGTGACCCTAGGGTGAGTGTAGGGTAGCCCTGTACTGTAGATCTCCCGGTCATAAACACGTTGATAGCATTCCTTTTACTGTGCACAGCTCAGCAGTCAGCATGCATGGAAGTCAAAGACAAACGATATCAAATCTTTTATTTAACCAAACACAGTATCCAGGCCATGTCACCCTAACTCTAGTGAACGCTAGCGCGGAGCGCTAGCGTTCTAGGTCGGGCTAATACTAATAGTGCCCTCGAATTCATTATTGTTTGTGCACGATAATTGTGCTTAAAATGATACATATGATATGGTACTGTGGATCAAAATGATGATTTTTCGCTCCATTCCGCATCAAAATGAGTGATTTATGCACCTCCTCGACTTCTCTCCGTGTCGTATCACGACTTCTGAATGATCGATGATCGCGCTTTGGTCTCCATTCAAGTCGCCCGCCGATTCCAAATAAACGACAGATCGATCCGACGCGTAAGTCCGTACGACCACTAAACGTGCGCGTCAGATCTGCCGTCTATTTGGAATCGGCGGGCGACTTGAATGGAGACCAAAGCGCGATCATCGATCGTTCAGAAGTCGCGATACGACACAGAGAGGAGTCGAGGAGGTGCAAAATCACTCATTTTGATGCGGAATGGAGCGAAAAATCATCATTTTGATCCACCCCATAGTTGTATCACATATTTATCTGCTAATCGGTGGTAAGTACCGTATCATATCTATCATTTTTAAGCACAATTATCATGCACAAACAATAATAAATTCAAGGGCACTATTAGCCCAACCTAGAACGCTAGCGCTAGCGTTCACTAGAGTTGGGGGCCTTAGGGCTTACCACACATAGGTACATTACAATAGCGTTGTGCGGAGATCAACCTCTTCCGCCTGCTGCACTATCCAACGCAAAAACATTTTTTGTCGGCTGATTTCTCCCTCCATTTACCAGCAAATGCAAACAAACTTTCGTTTATGTGATCCACAATTCATATGATATACTCAGATAATAATTACCGACTTTGTTGTTTTGAAATTTGAAGACCGCAAAATGTAGAAATTTTTTTTAAATTTCCTGTCCGTTTTCCTTACCGATGCGTCCTAAAACATAGCCTTTAACTGCTGAACGGTACAGTGTACGATTGGGCGGTATGCTTATCTCCAGCGTATTAGCGTATATTGCGTGTAAATGGTCCATTTGAGTGGACCATTTGGTTTTACTTTGTAGATGTGGGGCTTACTGCGTAATCCAGAAATAATAATAATTATTACCACTGACTAATACTGAGTCTGTAGTCTAGTATTTGTTGAACAGTTGAGTAAGAAATGTTTGGCATTTGCTCTTTCATTTGATGTTGGCAATTTCTGTCGCCTGTTTTAATTCCATGTCAAAAAATGTTTTTGTGTTGGATAGTGCAGCCTATTACTAAAAGAGCAATTCAAGTAAGCAAAATGCCTGTGGGCTGTGTTTGCTTATACTATAGAACTCTTTATTCCTTTTAAACATATTTTTGTATCTCAATTATGTGTATGACTGCCGCGCCGCATACAGGTGACATGTATGACTATGATGAATGATGGATTGTAGCCAGTATTGGAATCAACAGTGTCCAGGTCACATGATCAATGCCAATGGTGTCTGGATTATGAGCTGAGATGGCATCAAACTCACGGAAGGGGAAAGCAGGGGCAGAGTATCACCAACATGGATGCCGTAGACACTCCAGCACAAGACACAAGCCACTGGAGTTCATCCAGAGTAAGTCGAACACTTCTGGGCCCCATTTAAAAAAAATAAACTTTTCCAATTCTTGTAAACATCAAACTATTCCAGTTACAGACTACAGTAGTTAGCATCAGGTATTTATGTTCCATGCTGATTAGCTGTTGACATAGTACTAGTCACAATAATTATACATTAATTAGACAATTTTTTTAATATTATGAAACATCGCACTGGACATGACTCTATCACTCTAGTCTTGGAAATGTCTGTAGTGAAACAAATTTGTAGGGGCTCTGGGCAATTTACCCTCCAACATGCCAAAAAGAGCTCTTGCATGAATAAGTTCCCTGATACTTTGCATCCATAAAGGTCGAACTCTGTGCATTATCACCATTAACCAAGTTTAGAGAGCTATATTGCATTGCAGGTCAAAAAAAGGGTGCTTGCTCTATTGCATTGCAGGTAAAAAGTGTGCTTGAATAGAACAAAAATCATCCTTTAATCAAGTATCGTGAGAAGATGGAATATTTATGAATTTATCTAGACTACCTTGGTTACAATTTACAAGAGCGTCAGATATCTTTCTCTAAATTGCTTATTAAATGAAAATTAAGTTATTTGCATTGAAATTGCATTTCTTGCTTCGATGGTCACCCAAATAAAGGTTTTCCTCTTTGTCCATATCATAGTACATTTTGAATATATATAGGAGTGATTTTGTTTTCATGAGTACCGTCCGCTGCCCTGTACATGTATATTGTTCTCTGTATTTTGTGAATTTAATTACATCCAACCAGTGCTTTCTGATGCAACTAGTACTAGAGGCAGATATGACATGTACGTTTGTGAAGAGGGTCAAGCACACATGTATACATGTAGCTACATTACAATTAGTGTTGTGCAGAGTTCAACAATCTCCCACTTACTGCACTATCCAACACAAAAATATTTTTGCTGGCCGATTCCTTCCTCCATTCACTAGCAAATGCAAACAAACTTTCGTTAATGTGATCCACAATTCATATTATTTGATAATAATTACCAACTCTATTGTTTTGAGGACCGCAAAATGTAGAATTTTTTTAAAATTTCCAAGTCTGTTTTCCGTAGTGAGGCCTCCAAAAACACTGCGTTTAACTGTTGAACGGAAATTGGATATTGCGCAATAGTAAACTGTACAAATTCAAATTAATGGTCCAGCTGACTGGACCATTTACTTTAGGAGATGTGGGGTCAACTCAAGTAACTTTGGTCAGAAGTTTTGAAACAAATTCAGGAGTTAAATCATGTGATGGAAATAATTAAAGATGCAATTCGATGCAATGTCATCAGGTGGCAAGTCCAGTGGAGAGCGGGAGCCAGCGACATCTTTTGGGCATCTTTGTGATGACCCCATCTTGGCGAGTTCTCTTGGCGACATTGACCCTCACTGGTTTGATCAAGGCAGATGGACTTCAGATGTCAAGACTCCAAGCAAGGTAAGTTTTGTTTCTTACCAATTTTACATTTTAAAAACTACCAAGGAAGTAATCTTTCCTGCTATTTTATACATGAGATTGTCCTCCCCAATAAAATGTTATGTTCGACATAAGAAAATGGGTTGTTTGGGTGATATTAATATTCACTGGTTTGATCCTGGTAGATGGATATTAAGGATTGTCACTCTCTTTAAATCAAAATTAGCATTTAAAAGTATTCAAATTGCTGCAGTGCAAATGGCCATTAGAATTGTATTTGCCATGGTCCTTCTGAACTCCACTTTAAAAAAAACCTCCTGATGTATTTTCCCTGTAGAAAGTTCCCCAGACTCAAAAAGGGATGGATTCCTGCTCCACTCTAGGCCTCTTCACATCAGGGATGCCATCCTTTGTCTCCAGGATCCAGAACGTTTGACTGTATTTTGGACTGCTTGGTCCTTCTGCACTCTTCAGAACATTTGCCATGGTACTTTTCTTTAAAACATATCTTTTGTCTTTTTGCTTGTAGAATGTTCCCCAAACACCTAAAGGGATGGATTCCTGCTCTACTCCAGGTCTCTTCACACCGGGGATGCCATCCCCCGTTTCTAGGATCCAGGGAGCAAAAGTCAGAGCGAGAGATAATCCTCCAGACACAACTCCACATGTGACCCGACCTGGCAGGTTCAGAAGAGGTAACATAATAATGATAATAATAATAATAATAATAATGAATATTTATATTGCACAATATCCAAAGCACATGAAAAGGGATAGTGTAGAGAGAGGTGAGACGGACAAGAAGGAAGAAGGGAAGAAATAAAAGTATCTTTAGCAGGGTGTGACACTAGCACAGGCCCGAGGCCATTACATATTACCATTGGGCCACCATATTTCATTGATGGTTAATTTCACTGGCCCAGATGGGCAACTAAATATAACAGAATGTGTATTGTTATTCTTTGTTTGGTGCCACCAGATTCAGGTTTCGGGCCGCTAAAATGAGAAAATGTTTGTTTAAATTTACTTGCCCAACTGGATCACAAGGAAAAAATGTTCATTTCAAGCATTACCTTTTTGACGCGACACATGTGTTGTGCCAGTAAAATTGTATAAAGTCAAATGAATTTGCCTGATTGGGCAGCTATATTTTCAAACTGACAATGACAAAAATGAGAACATTCTTCCATGTCAGACCTCATTCATCAATTAAGGAAAATTTGATCTTAAAAAAGGAGTAAGATTTTATATGGTAGAGAGTCAATAATGAAAAAACTAAATGAGGTAAGAACCACAGGAATATAAACAGCTTGGACTAGCACTTTATGTTATATCAGAGCTCTCCACTGTATCAAAATTGTATCCTAGCTGATTTAGTGCTCTTTCTATCATTTTGTCCATTCACAGTTCCAAGCAACATAGAGGCCACACCCACTTCCCAAGTAATCACGTCGCACCAACCATGCACAGCCAAGCGGACAGATGAAGCCGGGCATGATATAGAGGAGGGGGATGAGGTCAGAGATGGCAACGATACAGGTAATTACAAATTTGCTTTAGCTGAATGACACATTGAAGTTTTATTTGTGTAATAAATATCCCCCAAATTAAAAATAATAATTATTTGTAAATTTGACATGATCACATATAGAAGGCTCCGACCTACAAAATAGTATGCAGAACTTTATTTAGCCCAAAATCGACTTAACTCCCTTCTCACTCTCACCCGACAACAAATAAATTGACTATTATTATGACTATGTTGTTGGGTTTACAATTCCCTTCACAGGAGCAGAAGGACAGGAGCAGAGGTTCGGGATGATCAACTGTAGTCCATTTCCGACTTGGAACCCAAGGGACCAGCATCAGAACACAACCCCTATCTTCATGAAGCAGCTGTTCAAAACTCCATCTAGTCTGTTTATGGCTGGAGACAAGAGAGCCTGCAGCACTCCAGTACAGTCCATGGTATGTATTTGAAGGGTTTATTAGGAGAAAAAAACAATACAAACATTTTTTACCAATTCCATGATCAGCTTTAGTTTCCGACTTGGAACCCAACAAACCAGCATCAGAACACAACATCGATCTTCATGAAGCAGCTGTTCAAAACTCCATCCAGTCTGTTCATGGCTGGAGACAAGCACGCCTGCATCACTCCAGTACTGTCCATGGTATGTATTTGAAGGGTTTATTAGGAGAAAAAACAATACAAACATTTTTTACCATTTCCATGATCAGCTTTAGTTTCCGACTTGGAACCCAACGGATCAGCATCAGAACACCACCCCTATCTTCATGAAGCAGCTGTTCAAAACTCCATCCAGTCTGTTCATGGCTGGAGACAAGCGCGCCTGCAGCACCCCAGTACAGTCCATGGTATGTATTTGAAAGGGTTTATTAGACAAAAAACAATACAAGCATAACAATTACCAATTTCATGATCAGCTTCAGTCCATTTCCGACATGAGACCCAATGGACCAGCATCAGAACACCACCCCTATCTCCATGAGCTCTGTTCAAAACTCCATCCAGTCTGTTCATGGCCATTGACAAGTCAGCCTGCATCCTAAAGTAGTGACGACTACAAAGTGAAGGCTCTTTAGGGAACACAATTGCATGATAACATCTAAGCCTGATGTTATGTATAACCAGCTTCGTAAAGCAAACTAAATTTGTTCAGCTTGTGTCATATTAAACTCTTTTTTTGTTTAAATCCCGTTCAGACAACACCCCAGCGTCTTTCAAGAAGCCTTGGTGGTGAGCCGGATGACTCTGATCTCTCATGGACAAGTTCTCTCGCAACCCCACCTATGAGCTCCAAGGGTAGCAAGACCTCTAGTAGTTCAGCCAAGAAAGGGATGAACGATGAGTCAAGTTTCTGGCAAACACATGTGAGTAGATTTAATTGTTACTTTACCCGCTGTCCTTTATTTTTTCCCTTATTCAATACTAGAAATTCATTTGTTTGCCTTGTGGCCCTGTCAGGCAAGTAAAAACAAGATGTTTTCAAATTCTTATGGCCCAAAACATGAATGTGGTTGCCCCAAACAAAGACAAACATTAACATTTATGTTGTGTCCTTCCAGGACCAATACATCTCCTTTATATAAGTCCAACAATTGTCTTCCATTTGATTCCTTTATAGGTGGTGGCTAAAGTCTTGTTCAAGGACAGAGGTTCTCAGCTGGAAGTTGACTCTGAAATCGATGATGACGAGGCATCGACCCAACCTCTTCCTACTGCCAAACTACCGTCCATCAATGATGAGAGCCAGGAAGAAGAGTTTACAGTCCAGACTGAGGATGAAGATGGAGAGAATGAGAGGACGGTGGGAGATACCATCAGGGGAGTTGTAGGAACTGCTTTACCAGATGGAGACATTGTCAGAACCTCAACATTTTCTGGGAAAAGGATGGATGAAGCTGCTTCTGCTTCTAGAACGGTGGAGACAAGGGGAACAGTTGCAGAGGCTTGCAAGAAAATAACAGAAACATCTTCCACAGGGTCTTTGGGTACAGAAACTGCACCAACGTGGGCAGGAGATGGGAGGACAGCTTTAAATTTAGGGCCAAGAGTGGTGGAAACTGAAAAAGCATTGGCAGATTTTTGGAGGAAATTGTCTGAAACGACAGTAGCAGATGGTACTGGAACAGATCTCAATGCCAAGGAAGATCCTGAGCTCAGGGCAAACAATGAGCCTGGGTATTCCGCATTAGGGGGTGATGAAAAGACTGCCAGTTATCTTGGACAAACAGGAACTGTTCTTCCTTCTTGCCTTCCTTATTCTACCTCAAAACAATCATCTAATAAACAGCAATTCTGTGTGGATGAACAACTTGCCAGCAGAGTGGAAACAAACAATTCAGGTAGTGTTAATGCACCACTGTCCAGATATGATTACAGCAACAAAAACTCCTCAGATGAACTTCCTGCGATCACATCTGGGAGTCAAGAATGCAATTTTACATCCAGTCAAACTCTGTTTGATCATGACGGGACTAAACTGCACTCTCCAAATGTCAGCGCTGAATCAACAGATGTTACTGATCGACAATCATCGGAAAAACAGAGGATCAAGGTTGATGATAATCACAACCACTGTTGTATTTCACCTGAGAACGTTCTACACCTTGATGCCAGAGGTCGTCAGATTGTTAGTAGCCAGAAATCCAGCGGATCGCAAGGAAGAATGGTAATGAATGAGAAGTCAACCATTGAAGACACTCTTGCCTTTCTGTTCACTACCCCACCCAGTAGGAAAGGAAAATCAATAATAAAAACCAATGTGCTGAGTGACTCTCAAAAAGGATCAGATAATAAGGATGTAGAAGGTATTATTCATTGCAGAAAAGCGGACAACGAAGTTTGTCCAAGAGTCACAGCTGATTCTGATAACACAACTCACATAGAGATTAGACTTGATGATGCAATGAGAGATGGAGCCCACTCTAAACCTGTTTCGAAGCATCAGTATGAGAGACATACCAGTGGCCTGGCTGATTCTGTCATTTGTGATGACAATGCTGATAAAGTAAATGGTGCTAATAATGATACTGCTGATAACTCTGTTCCATTCATTAGTGCTGAACCTGTGTCTAACCCAGTGCCATCTGTCCAACCGCAAACACTGATTGATTACACCCCTGAACAGTTGCTGAGGAACACACCAAAGAAACCTGTCCCTGAAGCAGACCTGCTCTCCCCGATATCACCAAGCTACGCTGAGGCCCTCTGTAGGATGACTGACAATGCTTCAGTGGGGCACATCAGTGGAAGAAGTCGAATCCTCAATGCGAGTAGTGGTATCAACAGTGGGAGTAGTCATAACACCAGTGCATCCAAACTATTAGGGGTTGAAAGGGATCTGAATGAGGACTTCAAAACCATCAAAGCAGACGAAACACCTGTTCTAGCTAAGAACCCTGATATGGTAGAAACAGCTTCACTAAGGAATACTGCTATGAAAGACTCTGTGACGAGCGGAGATAAACCCAACACAAATAATAGTATGGTGACCAACGTGTATCCTAACAGAACATCAGTGCCACTAAGTAACCTATATGTGTTAGATTCCTCAAAGAACAGTAGTAAAGCAAGCAAAGATCTTGATGGTATTCCCCAAAGCAGTGCAATGTCAGAAGATCCTTCATCAAGACGTTCTAAAGGGATCCCAGAAAAGGAGTCACCAGGACTTCAGATGCTATCAAATAAACATACGTCATTGCATAAGGCATCCCCCTTTGTGCAATCAAACCTGACCCACCTTGGAACAGCAACTAGCGTGAAATCTAGTTTCTTATATTCTGCCAGAACAACCAACGATAAACTTGCCAACACTGCTAGCAGTGACTCAAAGACACCTAGCTGGATGTCCAAAGCAGTCTATGTTGAGGAGGAGGAAGAAGATGGAGAGGAAAAGGAAGGAGTGAAAGATGTTGGTGGTGGGACAGAAGGAGCACCAGTCACCAAGCCCAGTACTGTGAGGAGGTTCACCCGTACTGCACCATGTGAGTTTAATTTTTATTTCTGTATCATTGGTTTCATTTGCTTAATGTAAAATGACTTACCAATTGTTCAGAGAGCTGATGATGGCATTTTAACATGGTGAAAAGCAAAGTCATTAATTGATTATGTTCACTGAATTGTACTTCAGTACTTCATTAATTGCATCATTGCCTTACATACATTGTATTATGTGAGCTAAGAAAAAAATTGTTTAAGATCTAATACCTGACCATGCAAGAGGAGAGACAAGTTTTAAAGTGTCTAGAAGTATTTATTCGTCCGTCAAGAAAATACTAAATTGTAGTTTTTAACATAATAGATAATGCTTGTTTTTTGTTTTTGTTTTTTATATTGCAGCTTTCACAACATTCACTGCATTCGTTAAGACTGCGGAGAAGCCAGACTCAAGTCACTCATCTAACTCCGGGACCAACCGCCGCTCAACCAGCAGAACCACACCTACCTCAAGCAGGCCACTGATCCAGAGTGCTCCACCCAACTCCAAAATCCCTGCCAGGGTCAGAGAGATGACTCACAACTGGCCATCTCCAAAGCGCCTCAGATTGGATGAAGAACATGAGACCTCAATACCCTATTTCAAAGAGGGTGTTACTGCTGTGGACAACTGGAATTCGTCCAAGGGACTTCATTTGAATGAAGGAGATACAACTCTGGAAACCTCTAACAAAGATAATGTTCGAGAAGTTAGATCGACTGACAGCTTGCTTTCTTCCAAGCGCCGGAAATTAGATGAAGGAGATGAGATGCCAACAACATTGGTCAAAGAGGTGACTGCAGTAGTCGCCAATGACATTAGATCTCAGGAGGATGGAACTTGTGCACAAAAGGATGTCAATGTGCCGTTTAGTAATCTTCCAAGCAAAGAAATGTCGTCCAATGCTCCCTGGAGCCATGTTCAATCTTTGGTACATTCTGCAGAACAAACTAAACCAATTGCAGAGGTTACTAGCATTGGATTCTCTAGTGCAAGTGGGAAAGCAATTACCGTCTCAGCTAAGTCACTGCAAAGAGCTGAGAGACTCATGAGTGAGGTGGACAAAGACAACCAGCCTAACGCAGAAGCGGTAGAACAGACAAATGCTAATGCAGCTGTTACAACGATTGGATCCTCTAGCGCAAGTGGGCTAGCAATTGCTGTCTCTGCTAAGGCGTTGGAAAGAGCTCAGAAACTCATTAGTTATGTAGACAGAGAAGAACAGCCCAATGCAGAAGAGACGAATCATAAAGCAGCTGTGACTACTATTGGATTCTCTAGCGCAAGTGGGAAAACGATTACTGTCTCAGCTAAGTCACTGGAAAGAGCTGAGAGACTTTTGAATGAAGTCGACAAAGAAGTACAGCCGAGTGAACTCCAGAATCCTGCACTGTCTACAAATATTCCATGTGGATTTCAGAGTGCCAGTGGGAAGTCCATAGCAATGTCGGAAGTTGCCCTTGCAAAAGCACAGAAATTGATGAATGATGTTGGAGAACAAGAAGACAAGCTCGTTAACAAACTTGATGATCCTGGACAACCAGCAATAGCAGGTTTCTCTACGGCAAGTGGTAGTTGTATTGATATCTCTCCAATCGCCTTGGCAAAAGCAAGAAAGCTCATAAACGACATAGCCCAATCTCAAGAAGCAGTATCTGTTATGTCTCGTGTTGAGCAAAGGCCTTCTGCGGCTGTTTCTGTTGGAGGTGGTGGGGATGCAGGGAGCCTGCAGATGTACTCTGAACTTACGACATTGCCAAAAAGTCTAGAAAAAGAGAGGAAAGACTACCGCAGGCTTCCCAAAGGATTCCGTCCATTCCGGCCTCCTACGATCACAGGCTGTACAACTAAGTCTCCCACTACAAGTGCAAAAAAACTATCCAAGCAAGAGAACGCTCAGGGAGACAGGCAAGTCTGCCAAAGTGACAAACGCCATGAAACTAGTGACAACTCAAATGACATCAAAAGGAGAAAACTTCACCCAGGCAGTGTGGAAGACCAGCTCTCTGGTGATGATTACCCTACAACATCTCAGGTCGAGCGGGAGATCAAGGCTGCAGAGGAGATGGAAATGATCCACAACTTCATGCAGGAGGAGGAGGATGTTGGTTTCTCACAGCTTGACCTGTCATCCCTCATATCACCAGCGCATAAAATGGAACAAAGTCATCTGCGAAGACCCGGTGAAATTACCCAGGCAGAGCAACCAGTTAGACTGAACTACAACGGGAATTCCCCTTATAACTCTATCCATTCAGTGAAAAAAGTTATAGATGAAAGAACTGCCATTAAAATGCAAGATGTAGTTTCGACTCTAGCAGATGAACATTCTTTGCCTGATAATGCAATGCCAACAAGAGCAGGCAGGGTGTATGACGAGGTACCAGTGGGTGATGCAGAGAGAATGAGAGATAGTAATCTAGATGTAGGATTTGTGGGAAGTCAACTGTCCATCCTCTCCCAAAAATCCTGTGATGAAGCAGAAAACTGTAAAGACATCCAAGATCTGATCATGCCGGAAACTGTCACTGGGGATATGGTTTCTAGAAGATACTCACCACATCCAGCTAATAATGACTTATGCCCCGCCGGGAAGAAGAACTTTGTATCAGCTGCAGATATCTCCATGAACACGGTAAGACAACTCCTTGATGACAGTTCAATGCTTGTGGGAGAGGAGGAGGACAAAAGTGATGTCAACAAATTCTGCAACTTAGAAACTGTCAGGGAAAATGAGTCTTTGATCAACAAAACCAGAAGTAAAGCAATCCCTTTTGATCAAAACCAAATAAATTCTTCTCCTATCGAAGGATCATTTACTAGTGGATTTCAAACAGCTGGTGGAAAGCATTTGACCATTTCTAATGCTTCACTTGAAAAAGCCAAACAACTCATAAGTGATAAAGAAACAGGAAAGATAACAGATTTCTCAAGAGATGAGACAGATTGTGAAATCAAATGCATTGGAGATGAATCATCAGCGACTGCGAGTCAGCTGCTACAAGATGGACAACAGTCGGACACAGGATTAAAAATCATTCAAAGTGCATCATGCCAAAACGGATTAAGAAATGATGGAGAGAAAATGGACATTTCAGAGACTGCTCTTGCTGATGAAATACCTAGTCAACACATCTGTCGTGTAAACAATGAGAGCGATATAAGTGGGATATCATCACGAACAAGGGACACCAATCGACTGCCAAATCTCAGTGTTGGTTTCAGAACGGCGAGTGGTAACAAGATCCATATTTCAGAAACAGCCCTAGAACAAGCAAAGTCCTTGCTTACAGAGACCTCTAGAAAGGAGAATGCTGAAGCAGGAGAACTCTCCAAAAATTGTCCAACTGATGAAAGGAGTGATATGTTTTCACACAAGTCAACAAGCGTCAAGAAATTTGTGGGATTTCAGATAGCGGCTGGTAACAAAATAGAAGTGTCTGATGCTGCTTTACTTAAGGCTAAGGATCTTCTTGATGAACAAACAACCAACCAAGTATCAAGTGCTTCTTTTGAAGGGTTTCAGACAGCCTCTGGCAATAAAGTTGAAGTTTCCAAGCATGCCCTTGAGAAAGCAAAGATTTTACTGAATGACAATGGTGCTGATTTCGAAAGTGGGAAATCTGGATTTGCTAATAACTCAGTGGATAATACGGCAGAATCAACCTTGCAACAGGCATCATGTACAGAAAGTACCTCAGCTGGGTTGATTGGCTTTCACACTGCCCGAGGTGTTCCTGTCAAGATATCAGATGATGCCCTCAATAATGCAAGACAACTGCTTCAGGATGGCCATGAAGTAACAAACTCAGACAGAGAACCAAGATTAACCCCTCTTGACAAAATACCTGACACAGATGCCCATTTTGTAGGTCTTCAGACGGCTAAGGGAGAGAAAGTCACAATTTCAGATCAGGCACACCTAAAGGCAAGGTCTCTATTTAAAGCAGATTGTGATACTGACAAGGATCAGTCTGTAGAGTGGAAGTCTCCCTTTCCAGAAAGAAAACCTGAAAGACAGACTTCGTTTTCAGGTTTTCAGACTGCCAAAGGAGAAAAGGTGACAGTCACTGATCAGTCACTCAAAATGGCCAAGTCATTTCTAGAAGCAGATAATTATACAGATCCACGTACTGACATTTCAGGTATAAGCGAACAACCAGTGAATAATTGCATGGGTTTCCAGACTGCTAGAGGAGGAAAGGTTGAGATCTCGGAGGAAGCCCTCACTCGGGCAAGATCACTTCTAGAAGTGGATGATCAAACAGAACAAGGCACTGCCATTTCAGAAGAAAGACCACAAATGTCTAGTATGTTTTGGGGTTTCCAGACTGCTGGAGGAAAGAAAGTTGAAGTCTCAGAGCAGGCACTCAGTAGAGCAAAGTCGTTTCTGGAAGCAGGTGATGATGGTGAACAAGGGAATGACATTAACATCTTGGAACCACAAACAAAGAATCATTTTACAGGTTTCCAGGCAGCTAAGGGAGGGAAGGTTGAAGTCTCACAGGAGTCACTCAGTAGAGCACAATCATTTCTAGAAGCAGATGATGATACCAACATATATCTTCATACCAACGGCTCGAATATCGAAAGGGACGTATCAACAAAGGACATGAGTATGTCTTCAAAATCCTTCCCAGGATTCCAGACAGGCACGGGAAAGAGAATATCTGTGTCAAAGGAAGCACTTGAAAAAGCGAGATCACTTGTCTGTAACGTTGACAAAGACTTCCAAAAGGCAGATGCGCATGTCTCTGGAAAAGATGTGGATAGATCATTAGAAGTGCTCTCAGAACAGGCAGTTTCACAACATTTTGGTTTCCAAACTGCCAGAGGAACTCCTGTGACAATATCAGAAGACTCGATGGAGAAAGCAAGAAAACTGGTGTCAAAGGATGTTGTTATTCCAGCTGAGGACTTATCTGGATCTGTTGGCATCCACGTCCCAAGGAGTGTAGGATTTCAAACAGCCAGAGGAAGTCGTGTTACAGTATCAAATGCATCTATGGAGAAAGCAAGGAAACTGTTGGCAGATGGTGGCGATACTTTAGAAGCTCCTGATGACTTCCAAGTTCCAAGTATTGTTGGTTTTCAAACAGCTAGGGGAAATCCAGTGACAGTATCAGAGGAATCGATGGAAAAGGCAAAGAAATTGTTGTCAGATGGTGTGGAAACTTCAGACAAACAAAATAAAGAAGAGACAAGTACCCCTCCAGCTATGGGGGGAAAATGTGCAGATAACTCATCAAGATCTGGTAGCTGTCGAGTTCAGAGAAATGTAGGATTTCAAACTGCCAGAGGAAACAGTGTGACTGTATCCAGGGAATCTATTGAGAAAGCAAAGAAACTGTTGTCAGATGATAAGGATACTTCAGACATTAAACATATCAACTCTAATAGTAGTAAACAACATTCTTCAAACACATCAAGAACTGTTGGCTTTCAGACGGCAGGAGGCAGGAACGTGCAATTATCAGAGAACTCTCTACAAGCAGCAAGGAAACTTCTCGCTGCAGAGGCAAACAACAAGATGACAGGTTTTCAAACAGGAAGTGGGCGGAAAGTCATGATATCAGAGACATCACTGCTACAAGCAAAGCAACTGCTAACAAGTGAAGACAGTGCTCTAGGTGATTCACTGATGGATACGTCCAGCTCCACTAAAGAATCTCCGCCATCGTTATCATCCAATAATCATTGCACAACTATGGGTTTCCAGACAGGTTCAGGAAAGAGTGTTCATGTTTCAGAAGCATCCCTTGCAAAGGCAAGATCAATCCTGGCAACGGATGATGGTGATGATTTTTGTGCTTCAGGAAAACCTCTCAGGACCAATTCTACTTCTAGTTGGGAACCTCAGCAATCGTTAGCTCACATACCGACCACACCTATGGGTTTCCAGACTGGATCAGGAAAGAGCGTGCATGTTTCAGAAGCATCCCTTGCAAGGGCAAGGTCAATCCTAGCTGAAGGCAGTGATGATTTATGTGCTTCAGGAATCAAATCCGGGAAGGGTTCTGCTTCTTCTAGGGAAATAGAACAATCATTGACATCCCATAATCCTTCCACGTTTATGGGTTTTCAGACTGGGTCAGGAAAGAGCGTACATGTTTCAGAAGCAGCACTTGAAAGGGCCAAGTCATTTCTGGCCAAAGAAGGTGATGAATCGTCTGCCTCAGCAAAAAATCTGGAGAATACTCCTGCTTCTTCTGGGGAACTTCAGCAACCATTGCCACCCCTGAATTCTTCCTCAACTATGGGCTTTCAGACAGGGTCAGGAAAGAGTGTACACATCTCAGAAGCATCTCTTGAAAGGGCCAAGTCATTTCTGGCCCAAGCTGGTGATGAATCGTCAGCTACAGGAAGACATCTGGGAAATAAGTCTGCTTCTTCTGAAGATCTTCATAAATCATTGTCATCCCACAATCCTTCAACAGGTATGGGCTTTCAGACAGGGTCAGGAAAGAACGTACAAGTCTCAGAAGCATCCCTTGCACATGCAAGGAGGATATTGGACAAAGATGATGATAAATCATCAGGGAAGCATCCTGGAAATGCTTCTGCATCAAGCCATCAAGTGGTCAACCAGCGGTCAGAGGTACTTGTCAACCTTTTACCTAAACAACCACCACAGGGTCAAGAAAATATGCATAGAGTACTTGCTAACCCGGTGTCGACATATTCAGCAGAGATTGAGAGCAGTCTGCCTGGAGTTCGATCCATGGGTCCAGTGTCGACTCCAGAACTAGCCATGTCAAAGGTCACAGATGAACCTAGGAGAATTGTAGTTCCACAAGTTCCACCATGCCACAGCAGTACTGGTATGCGGAAGGCTCAACCTCAACCTCAACAGAATGCCAACAGAAGAAGCCTAGGAACTGGTCAGAAGCCATACAAGCGTAAGTAAAGGATTTTTGTTTTAATTTTATAATTGTGTTTTTTGTGTGCAATAATTATGCTTGTAATTGTAATGTCTGTATTTGTAATAATTATGTAGAACCAAAAATATCTCAGCTTTGCAGCTGTTGAGAATCTGTGTTGTACTATTATAGTTATCAACAAATTGACTTGTAATTTGCATAATGTAATACACAGTATCGTGATTCAAGGGACTCTTTTCAAATCCTTATTATGCATTTTTTCTTTTCTTTTGTTGCCTCAAAATAAAATGTATTCGGTTCTTCTTCTTTTTTAATGTCAGTTATTATCAGAAATATTTTGCTCCAGTATAATTTTATTTTTGAATTTAATGTTTGTGTAAATTTGAATAATTAATTTCATTGAACTTTCACTGTTGATTTATTAGTAGTGGATGTGATTACATGTGAACTTTCATACATTCAAATGTTGCCAAGATTTTGAACACATGTTGTTGATTTATGATGAATAAACTCATTGCAATGGTCAATTCCAAACAGACAATGTTGGCATGGTGTACAATTATAATACAATGTAAACTTGCCATTTGAATGTTGTTAATATTAATGTACCAAACTACTAAAAATGTATTTAGTGGGCAAGAATATAGTTACGGGGCTCTGCCGCTCAAGTTGCATATGGGGCAAATTGAAGGTATTGATGCTCTGCTGGAATATCCAATTCAAGTCTGTTTAATAAATACTGATATAAAATTTTGTTTGTCTAAATATGTGAAAGAAAGAAATATAGAAATGAATAAGCATAGATATAAATAAATAAATACCCATAATATTATCTTTCTTCCGTTTAGCTCCCAGGATGGTGAAAACAAAAACTCCCAATCCAGGTAGAGGTAGCCTTATACCAATGCATGCTAATCCATCAGGTATGTGTGATTATGTTTTATTTTTACAATCGCAAAATTTGATTTGTATTTCTGTCCTATTTGTGCTGATTTTAAAGGATTATCATTTGGTGGACGTGGTGTGGCAAGATCGGTAGAGCGCGCGCTTTCTGATCTCGAGATCCCGAGTTTGAACCCTGCCCACTCCGTTTGTCCTTCAGCAAGACAATTAATCCACATTGCTGCTCTCTACCCAGGAGTATAAATGGGTACTTGGTCGGGTGTTAATTAGCCTTCAGCGCCCATTGGGCAGCTTGAGCTAGTATGCTCCCCTGGGAGTTGAGATGGTGCACAATATAATTGTGTGGGTTTGAACTGTACCTGATGACCAAGGGTAATAATGCGCCTCTGAATAGGGCACCTAGATACATGGCGCTCTATAAATGCTATATATTATTATTATTAAACGTTTCCACATACCTTACATAGTTCTAAATCAAAATACAGAGTGATACGGAAAATTAATATCAATGTATCATAACTGGATGTGAATAATCAGTGAAAGGGATAGCACATTTATGTTGTAGTTTTAGACTTATGATATCTTTAAATCCATGGTCTAGTGGGGAGTGTTAAAGGGAAAGTTGAGTTTTGGTAGAGAGGGCGCTAGACTACTTAATTGGTTTGTGAGGTAATGAAAAACTGAGTGTAAAATTTGAAAGAGCATAATATTTAAACAATAAAATCATCTTTGTTTGATCAAAATCGGTTCAGAAACGGCTGAAATATCCATAAATATAACAATTTGTAATAAACCCGGGGCCCCGGGTTTATTAGAGAATTTTGAACCAGCCGTTAAAAATTCAAAAAAATGCTTCCTCTTTTCAAAAAGTTACAAAATAGGTATTTAAATAGTTGTTGGTTATTTCTCTATCTAATCACTATTTCAACAAAGCATCACATGCACAATATTTTATTCAAAATGGTTGAAACCGATGAGTGTTTAGAGAGCGCCCTCTTACGTTTTAACGGCTCTTTTTGAATGATAACATGATCTTTACTACGTCATTTGTAATTTTGTGTTCCTTTCTAGTTATAACTATTAGTTTGTAATGTAATGATGCAGGTTTTGGTTATTAAAATTCAGTTTCACTAAAACTGTACTCTCCTTACCAGAACTCAACTATCCCTTTAACCTAAGCAAGAGAAGATTAAAATAATTAATTTAATTTAATGATACACATTGAGCTTTAGAATTACGGAAATGTATATGAAATTTGAATGTTAATGAAACTTCTTAAATGTTTATGCATACACCATTCAATTATCTTTTAGCCACTTGTGAACCATTTTTCTCTTCTCTCAAACATTTTTCATGCGGAATATTTAATTTTCCTTGCATTATATTGCAGCTCTCTTAGGGGATCGAACCAGTCTGTTAAAGTCTGTTCACTCTGTACCTCCTTCAGGCCCCACCAACTCCACCATGTAAGTGCCAATTTTATTTATTATTTCATTAACTGGAACCTCTTTATAATGAGCTCCTTTATATCAAGGTTCAGTTTTTTAGTTCAGTTGTATGTACTTTATTGTATATCTGTTAAAACATGGTAAATTCAATAGCCCAAAGATGTTTGTTATTACTGGGTTTCACTGTATAATAATTTTTGAAGATGTGTGTAGGTGTTATTTTATATAATTTTTTTTATTTAGAACAAACATTCACTTCCTAGAAAGAATGTGCACGTTTTTGTGTGTCATAAGCTCCTTTTTACAGCTCATGTAGTGCCATGGATATCTCAAATTATCTTCATAGGCTACATTGTTCTTAATTTGATACATATATATTGAGAACTTACATGTACAATAGTTTTGATTACTAGGATCAAACCATTATTTAATTATAGATTAAAATATTTAATCAATTCAGGACAATTGTAATAATAATTTGATGTAAAGCACGTTCTGCATACACCCCAACCCAAGATACAGCGGGTCAGCATGGACTAACTCATGGTTCAAGGTGGGCACACACTTTAACAAATCCTTTATACTATTGTTTTTCTCTATTTGTTTTCTTGTATTATATTTTTAATTATTTGTTGCAATGGGTGGCACATAGCCTCCTTTCCCAAACCATGCTTGTGCATGTACTGTTTTTTTCTGAGCTTCAGCAGCTTGCTTTGTAACCACTCAACTGCAATTCTACCGAGTTCCGAGCAGGTCCGGAGTCCAGAGAAAATTGTTGGTAGCCTTTCCGAGCTGGTTCCAAACCGGACATTCTAACCGAGCCCCAACTTTAGTTCAGGTTCATTTCTCTCTCTCTCCCACATCCTTTCCCGTTTGCCTCCTCCCTTCATAGAATTCATCCCAAGTTCATGAAGCAATCACCTCTCCAGTCGGATTCCGAGTTAGATGCCCTGCCCATCCTAGAGGAGGGTGCGTCCCTGCCATCCATATGGGATGTTGCTCGACGGGAACAGCAGCTGCGCATCGGCACAAAAAAGGTACATTATCCTTCATAACTCTTTATTTCTTGTGGAACATTATGGTTGGAATTCACAATATGACCTAGTGTTTCATCTCTCATTTCCGAAATAAAGAATCAAATGTGGCTGTTAATTGATTTTGACTAATATCGAAAGGCATCCCAGAATGCTTTTCATTCAATCATTAATATCTCAATAATTTGAAAACCCCTTTCATTCTTCTGTTACCATTAGCCAAACAACAAGGTACAAGATAAATATTTAAGCTCCAAGTGATTTTGGTTGAATTTGTTATAGTTAACCCGTTCCCTACAAGTTTCTGAAATCTCCATATATAGACTTTGTACACAACCCACTCGGTTCCAGTAGTCAAGGGGTTAACAGATAACTTTAATGATACATGCAGAGAAATTGCCTATATTGTCATTCCATCAACCACTGCAGAGCACCGATATCTATTTCTAATGCTTGTCAACTGAAAGTCAATGCACAAAATTGATATTCAACAACAAATTGCGTGAAGACCTATAAATGTACAATGTTTTTTTGTCTCACGCGCCAATGGCGGAAGTGAGACTAAGCAATCCAAGTGGCATCCATCTGCAAAAAATATACAAAGATAAAAAGAGACATACATGTAATCTGGCAATTACCTTGTCTCTAGAATATGTCATTAAAATATCGAGCAGAAAAATACTTGACAAAAATAGCAAAAAGAGCTCAAAATAATAGTCAGTCAAGTGTACTTGTTATTAAAGGGAACTAACACCTAAAAATAAAATCCTTATGAATGAAAGATAATAGTTTTAGTAGTCCATTCGACCACAAATTTGAGAAAGAAAGGTTTCCAAACAAACTCTATAATTTGAAAAATCATCACCATACTAAATTATGTGTTAGTCTATTGTCTAGGACGTACACTTTCTATTGTCTCCAAAAGTTTGCGTGTATAGAATTGATGCATTCACAAACGTTTGGCACTTACGGAACTAAAGGCCCTGTTTGGGTTTGTAAGTTTTGGTGATTAATTGCATTGTTTATGGATTACACAACCCTTTTCAAAGTGTTAGACATCAAACAACGGTACCAAAACATATAAGCCTGTGTTTTTTGTGTCGTGGTTCCCTTTAAATTTGAAAAATGAAAGATCAAAACACTTCTGAGCTCATACGTAGGTTCAATTTACTGAGAAAAGAGAAGAGGCTGGTTTATGTCCATCTTGTTAAAACCGGTTCCCTACTAGATTTTGCAATCTCCATCTAGAGGTAATACAGAGTTAATGCAGAGATGCCAAGTAGTACGTGTTTGCATGCTGTCTTAGTACGTTTTTATTGATGTACCAATAAGGCAGTACGATTTCTAAGCAATAAATATGTTTGTTTGTTTTTTTTTTACTTTTTTTTGTTTTTTACCTCTCGGGATACTTTTTTGGTTTGTGAAGATTGGCATCTCTATGGATGCCACTGTGTGTTCTTCAACAGAGTAGTATCTTAACCCATTCAAGACTGGTTAATTTACATTTTGTAGGTGTTATGATATATAGCATGTAGTCAACATAGTCTTTTCAGAAGCAGTTCTGAATGGGTTTATAACGAAGCGTGGGTGTGACGGTCCCAAGAGATTAGTGCTGGGAGTGGTTCTCTGATTGGGAGCACTAATGAGGCCATTTGTGTGGCTTCATGGTCCACCATCTTGTTTGTAAGAGCTCAGTTGCATGGCTTGAGCCTGTCCTTTCCATTCATTGAGCAGAGTTATTTTGGGCACTTCTCGACAAAAGGAGAGCACTTCAAAATGTTGAGCATTGTTTTTTAACTAGCGCTCACTTGTTTTTACATTTTAATATGACAACGTCTTTCTTAACCCCTTGCCTACAAGATATTCTGTTTCCCAGAGTTAAAAGGAACCAACACCCAAACATAATATTCTTATAAATGAATGGTAATAATTTCAGTAGTCCATTCCACCAACAAGTTCAGAAAATGGGTTTCCAGACAAATTAAATAATTGGAAACCTCATCACCATGCTAAAGCATGAGATTATAGGTCTGCTGAAGAAGACTATCTATTGTCTAGGATGTACCTACATGTACATGTATCAGCCGTGGTTCTATTGTTTCCAACATACACCCATATAGAATTGGTGCATACACAGCCATGTGGCCCTGATGGTTCCGTAATTTTTGGTGATTAATTGTATTGTATTGCCCAACCCTTTGCAAAGTGTTGGGCATCTATTTAATATCAAACAACATTACCAAAACAAATAAGCCTGTGTTGTTCAATGAGTGGTGGTCCCCTGTAATACATGCTACACCAGGACCAGGTACCCGTAGTGAATAGGTTAAGCTTGTTTGACTACTTGCTTCAAAATAACACTTAAAGGTACTAAGTAACTTTATCTGCATCAACCAAAACAAAGTTGAACTTTGCACTAAATACATCCTGCATTTGTGTTCTTGTTCTAACCAGAATCAGGTAATCAAGCCGGAGTTGGGCAGCCTGTGGAGATGTCGGAAGGAAGAAGATCGCGTCTCTCTTAGAGAGATGGTCGACTCTCAACTGCCACAAGCACTCTCAAGCTCAGAGGTACATGTTACGTTTGATGATGATACAATACAGTCCAACCTGTCTTGGGCGTTTTGTACATCAAAAGCGCTGTGGCTTTCACGGGCTTAATAGAGCAAGATCGAAATCCGGGTGATTATTTTCACTTTGTGTTACGCCGGGAGAATGCAAAATAAATACTGCGGCGGGTTTCCCAGTCTATTCCAATGAAAAGATGATAATGACTTGTCCTCTCTGTTCAGCAATCTTAATTCCTAAAGACGCAGCAGTCTGTCTTGTCCTTTAACTTTCTCGGTTTTACAAGCACAAAAGACGATTATCTAGCTAGGGTCGTCATTGTCCCAGGCTTGGCAACTAGTGCCTGTTAATCGAGATTTCAACACAAAGCGGGATTATCAGGTAAGCCCATGAAAGCCGCTGCGTTTTTAACTGACAATACGCCTTAGCAGCCACCTGTCTATAGCAGCCAACCTGCCCATAATGGCCACCCAAAATTATCCCCTGCATGAAAAAGGAATATTATGGAACCTGTCTAAAGTGGCCACTTTTTGTGTTTCCCTTAATTGGTGGTCACTATAGACAGGTTTGACTGTATATGATAATGATGATGATTAAAGTGAATTGAAATTGTATTTGTTTTGCATTTCTAGATGTATAAAATACTGAATTGCACATTGTTTTTTGCTTGTTGTGATGCATTTCAAACAACACGAACACGATTTTGATGATTAAAAAGACGAGCAACCATTGCAATATTCATTTTTTTAAATGTAGGATGTCAATTTGATGAGGATATGATGATGATGATGATGACGACTGTGACAACGCCAACAACGCCAGTGATGAAGATGAAGATAATGAGGATGACAATGATCTCGTTTACCCTCTCTCTAATAAAGATATGCATGCATCAGAATAGATGTTTTGCCTCTGTACAGTCCTAAATTTGAATTGTTTTTATTTTCTGTACACAGTGATTTGACCATATACAGGTAGTTCTATCAAGTATCCTCTTTGTTATCAAGGTTTATAAAAACAATAATAGAAAACTTGTGTTAGTGTGACGTTTCACAGATTGAAAACCGGCTTCATCTTGCAACCCTCATGGGGGAGGAAGATGAATTTTAAAACTTTGATATCTACATTGACTGGACAAATGAAAATATACTTCAATTTATCTTCTTTGTTCGCTATGAACTTATCATCACTATTAATAAATGTGTGCACATGGTGGAGGGTGGTCCTTATAATGGATTTAAAAACTTTGATATCTTCATTGACTACATTGATTGGACAATCACAATTTCTGGCACCTCCTTACGACACATCAGCACATAACCATCCCAGTATCGCTTTATATAGCTGCTTCAAGGGATTACTGCATCAAGCATCAAGCATAAATGAAAATATACAATTTATCTTCTTTGTTCACTATAAACTTATCTTCTCATCTCTTTCTTTCTCTACAAAGTTGTTTGGACACGGTGTCCTATCCGGTACTCTGTCGGTACGCTCCAGCAATGCAGAGGAGTACGAATTTTGTGGGGAGGATCACTTCAGCCCCTCGTGTCTGGAGAACCCCCGGGGGATCGCCCTCGCCGATGGAGGCAGGCTGGTCCTCAATGCGAAGGGTCTTGCTGGGAAGAAGGAGTTCTACAGGTTGGAAGAAGTTTATATTCATCAGTACTTTATTACTGAAGTTGTGAGTTTTTTTTTTGTGTGTGTTCATATATTTATGTCTCTGTGTATTCATGGTATTTGTGGTAATGACGATCATAGTGGTGATGAAGATCATAGTGGTGATGAAGATCATAGTGGTGATGAAGATGATGGTGATGGTAGTCGTGCTGGTGTTCCATGTTAATGATGATGGTAATGGTGGTAGTGGTGATTATGATGATAATGATGATGACACTGGTGGTTGTGGCAATGATAATGATTATGATAATTACGATTATAATTATGATTATGATAGCTATGGGGATGGTGGTGGTAGTGGTGATTATGACGATGATGATGATGATTATACATCTTAATGATGATCTTCATGATGGTGGTGTAAATCATGATAATTTTCATCATCGTAGTCTTTGTCGTCATCATCATCGTCAACATCATCATTGTCATCGTCATCGTCATCATCTTCATCTTCACCCTCACCATCACCATCATCATCTCTAGTTGGTTCTCATGTCCTCATTATTTCTCTTATTTCTGCAGTGCTCTCCTTGATACCCCTGGTGTAGATCCTAAGCTCCTGAAGGAGGACTGGGTGTTCAACCACTACCGCTGGATTGTATGGAAGCTTGCCAGCATGGAGGTTGCCTACCCTCACCAGTTTGGAGTAAGGTGAGTTAATGGAAACATTCTTTTAAGGCTTAAAAGCTTCGGCCGTAGTTGACTCTTAAGTTGCTCCAAATTTCATTCAAGAGATCCAACCCAGTCTATTCTAATCTTTAAGTGAACAACCCATGCTGTGAATTTTGCTCTGACATGCAGTCTTTACCCTGAGGCTGGGGCGAGCCAGTTCAGAAAACATCTGTTAAACACATGATAGCTGAACAAATTGATAAAATTTACTCAAAATCCTGAGGAACTTAATACCAGGAAAAACGGCCAAAGTCCGTTTTTTTGTGTCACTGCTTGTCGTGCGATCGTAAACATGGGGAGGAGGATATTAGAATAAGGTGCATTAAAGCGTGCCATGTGTAGGGAGCACATTTTTTGCGATAGAAAAAACCTGCGATATAGGTTTTCGCATGAGGGTATAATAGAAATCACAGATATCATAACACCTGATATAAAACATGCAACAAGGAGGAGCTCCGCACTCCTACCTTACCAACTGGTTCTCATAGCACTGCAGTACTATGCATCAGGTACTTTCCATATGATAGCAGGGGACCCCATCCAAATACAAATCCAAAACGTTAAATAGGTAGACGCCGTACAAAATTGACCAACTGGCATGGCGACTTCCTCATACTTTTAATATCTTACTCTTTAAAATCAACAAGTGTTTGTTTACACGAATAGGTACAAACATGCTGTAATAAATTAAAGTCAAAAGAAAAAATATTGACACCCCTGACTCACAGCAAAGACTGTAGAATTACAAGACAGATCACTAGCGGCCGCGCAGCGATGTTCCTTCAAACAGAATGAAGATTCAAATCGAGCTAAAGAGAAAGTTGGGTACACCCAGAGGTTTGGCTACAGTACTGAATCTTGTTCATTTAAATTAATGAAAAAACATTTAAAAATTATAGTCGATAGCTTTTTTGGAACAAATATTCCCTTTGTTAGTATTAATTTAAACAAAAGTAAGGATCAGAACGTACTTACTTAAACTCGGCAAATTCAGGCTAGTATGACGATTGAAAATCAGCTTATCTCCAAGTTGGGTACACCTGGGGAACACATTGTTTTTCTAATTCAATATTGTCTTTGTATAGGTAAAAATATTTAAAAATTATAGTCGATAGCTTTTAGAGATTTTCACTCACATTTTCTAAATAAAGAATTGTTAAATTCACAGATCTAGAACGTGCACAATAAACAGGCAATGGCATATTTGGATATTTGCATATTATCACGCACACTGTCTGTAATATACGCACCGACAAACCAATCGACTTTGTTCTTCCCAATATGATACTGCTTTGTGGGATAATTGACCAATGATAACTGCGTATGTGTGCGCATTATAAAATCAGTGCGCTTAATCAGCTGATTTATTTCCAAAAATAGTGTTGTTGCTAGGCTAAAAATAGCCGAGTCATTCACATTAAGCCAGCAGCAACAACAACAACTGCAACAATAAATATGTGGGGAACCCCCTGTGCAATTCGCATTGTGACGTCAGGACTGTAATTGCGCGCATTAACTGAGGACATCGCGCGCTGCCCATTCACTTTGTACAAGAAAATTGTCCAGTGGTCGGTCTTTCCATTAAGCGTCTTTGCTCACAGTTAACTGCCCTCGCTTATCTTTGATTATGTTTATGGGTTCAATCTGTAGCTTGAGCTTTTCTTGTTTCAAGCGCAAGTTTTCTTGCTTAATCAATGCATTGTCAAGTTCAATGTCTACAAGCCCATCAATGTTCCTGTGCTGTGTCTTCATTTTCTTACTTGGCGGACACGCGGTCGACTTGGATGTAGACGGCGTTTGATTCACTGGAACTTCCACTTCCGCAGGTAGCTCGATGACATCATCATCTGTATTAAAAACAAAAACAAATACACAAAATATAAACAGAACATGTTGTTAATTCTGCAACAAAAAACAACAATCATTAATTGAATAAATAATAAACGTTTATTTATATAGCGCTATTCCGAGTATCATAGGCCAGCCCTTTAACCAATTATTATTACCACTGACAATAGATTAAACTATCACCTTGAAATCGAGATACAATAAATAGAAAATGAAACGTTAATTTGATTTTGATTTGTTTTTTTAATTTTAATTCATTTCCATAAATATACAAACAAACAATATATTCATAAACGAAATACAATATAAAATACACAGAAGACTAACATACAATAAATATTACATAATCAACCATTTGTTTGTAATTAACATAACGTGACATATGGGGGAACCAAAAAGAAGCAAAGCTTGTAAAACATTTGGTTCCCAGGGGTAATTGTGTCTTATCAATATTGAAAGAGAAAAAATTGGAAGAAAACAAAAATAAAGGAGAAACAATGCTTCTTACTGTTTGATATGGAGTATGTGCGTATATAATTTATTAACCTCCATCATCACAAGCTATCAATCTCTTGGTTGGTCCTACTGCAGACTCAATCCCTATTAATCCTTTGAAGCTTGGGGTATCTTCACAAAGGTTGATGATTTCTTGTTGTGCTGAATTAGGTTCTTTAGCTGGTTTTCCCTCCTCCAGTTTGCATTTTGGGACTTTTTCATGGCAGACACACGATCTCTTGATTACGATTTGAATTTGCATAATCTGTTTATTAGATCATCCAAAGATCTCTCGACCGCAACAAAGCTGGCGCAATGTTGGTTCAGAATAGTTGCCCAAGCATCAGTCTTTTTCTTGTTTGTCTCTGCATCCTTGTGATTTCCATCAAGAATTTCTCAAACTTCCTCGTATTTGTCAGCTAAAAACAAGTTTTCATCTTCAGAGTAATTTGCCTTTCGTTGCCCTTTTGTTGACATATTTAATAGCTCACGTCTGAAGTTTGGTGTGATTTGATAAGCTTTCTGTACACTTTTGTTTTGGCTTGAGACGCTGCTATTGAGAATCTGTTCCCTTGTCATGTCTATATAGGCACGAAGCGGAGCTCGGATTTAATGATGTAGAGGGGCGCAGTACTTCATTCATTCATTCATTCATTTATTTATTTCTCATAAAAGGTACAATATTTACAAGGTAAAATGTGTCAGGAAATCAGATTTAAAAAGCCAGTGGCTTGAGAGAGGAGTGACTTATGAGGGGGAGATGTATGTTGTTGTTTTTTTTGTTTTTTTTGGGGGGGGGCTAGGACATAATGTGTCTACGTGTAAACTCTTCCCGCTCACGCTTTTATGAATATGGGCCCTGGTTCCTGTAAAGCAATGGGTTGATTGCCATTACTCCCATTGATCACTCCCAGCTAACTGCCCTCCGGAGGATGCCCTTTCTGGAGGAATGATAAAATGTGCCTAAAGAACTTCCAATTGTTACTGCAGGCTATTATTGCAGGCTGATTTTAATTCCACCGTGTATTATTTAAGAAAAGTGAAACTGCAGATTTCTGCAATGGCAATAAACTGCTCTTGATTCCACTGTTTAATAGCAGAAATAAGAAGCATCTCAGGTAATTTCTTTGAAGTCTCAAAACCCTTTTAAATTCTTCCGTTTTACTGCTCATTGTTTGGGCAGTCCCGAACAGATGAAAAAAAGAACAACATAGATTGCATGGTAAGGGACATCCACTGCAAAATTGCGGACGTGCAGATATTAATATGGATAAAATTCATAGCGTTGCCTTGTGATCTTAAATCTTGAATGCTTCTGCTTAATTAATAGTAATAGTAGTAGTTATTTGCTCAGATATAAACCAGTTAATGTTCTTGTAATTTCTGTACAGGCTCCTGACACCAAACACTGTGCTGCTTCAGCTGAAGTATCGCTATGACAGAGAGATCGATCATTCCCAACGCCCCGCCCTAAGAAAGATACTTGAGAGGGATGACGCCCCGTCCCGGAGAATGGTCCTCTGCGTGGCGTCGGTGACTAGCCGAGAACAGACCCCGGACAAGGGGCAAGGCAACGATGGCAAAAAGGTAGGATATTAATCTTTCCTACCACAAAATCTGGCAGAATGGAATCTCTTACCAGATGATGCACGCCAAGCCACATCATTACAATCATTACTATCATTTCAGGGACATTTTTGTAAGATAAATATGATAGATTTCATCCGGAGTGCCCACCACGGGCTCCCCAATTACGCGCACACATTCTAACCGCCACATGCCTGCAACAGTAATATAGCATTTCCCACTTGTAGAGTTTGTTTAAAGTTTACAGAAGAAGAAGAAGAAGAATGTATGTTCCTTCAAACAAGTTGTACTGTACTTTGATGTGTATTTTGATTTCATTTGTACATTTAAAGTACTATGGAAGCACTGCATATTTAGGGCTAATATGTAAAGATATTGTATTAGTAACCCGTGCCCTTAGAGTTTCTGAAATCTCCATAGACTTTGCACACAACCCACCAGGTTCCCGTAGTCATGGGGTTACAAAAGAACTGGACTCACAGGAACCTTTTATAAAAGGTTCCATTGATGAATGGGTTAAGAATGTTTTTCCTTCTAATTTGATGTTTTAGGTGCCCACCAATAATCCCACCTTGGAACTGACGGATGGATGGTACAGCGTCCCCGCGGTCATTGACCAGCCCCTGGCTAACCTGGTCAGGAAAGGCAAGATCCCATGTGGAACCAAGCTGTGTATCTACGGGGCTGAGCTGGTGGGATCACAAGATGCATGCTCCCCACTAGAGGTAGTGTATAGTGATGATGATGATGATGGTGATGATGGATGATGATGATGGATGATGATGATGATGGATGATGATGGTGATGATGGATGATAATGATGGATGATGATGATGATGATGGTGGTGGTGGTGGTAATGGTGATGATTATGATGATGACAACAATGACGATGTCGATAATGAGGTGGTGATGGTGATGATAACAGCGATGATGGTTATGATAACGATAAAGGTTATGATAAAGATGATGGTAATGATGATTATAAATAGATCATTATTATGAATTAGGAAGTTTTGATTGCAATCAAGAATTCAATCATGTTATCAAAGTCATGCGTTAACTTTTTTCCCCCCCCAGATCCCACCAGAGCTGATGCTGAAGATCACTGCCAACTCGACCCGCCGTGCTCGCTTTGACGCCAGACTGGGGCTCCAGCCAGACCCCCGCCCCTTTCCTCTCTCCATCACATCTCTGTTCCCGGATGGAGGGCTAGTTGGATGTGTGGATGTGGTTATACTGAGAACATACCCAATGCAGGTAGGAAGTAGCTTATATTCGTCACATTCAATAATTGTTGTAGAATGGACAGTTTGCCTCTCTAGTATCCTCATTATGACCAGCACTTTAGGCAAAGTGATTCAATCTGCATCAAGCTAGACCCAGTTCCCTCCCCCCCCCCCCCTCCCCCATGCTCCATCACATCTCTGTTCCCGGATGGAGGGCTAGTTGGATGTGTGGATGGGGTTATACTGAGAGCATACCCCATGCAGGTACATGCAGGATGAGCTTAAATAAGTCTTGTTCGATAATTGTTGTAGAAGGAGTGTCAACCCTCTCTAGCATCGCCATCACATATCATGACCATCACTTTAAGCAAAGTAATTCAATATCCGTCAAGCTAGACCCTTGCCCCTTCCCCCTCCCTCTATCACATCTCTGTTCCTGGATGGAGGGCTAGTTGGATGTGTGGATGTGGTTATACTGAGAGCATACTCAATGCAGGTAGGGTGAGCGTAACTAAGTCACATTCAATAATTGTTGTAAAAGGAGCGTCAACCCTCTCTAATATCGCCATCACATATCATGACCATCACTTTAGGCAAAGTAATTCCATATCCATCAAGCTAGACCCAGGACCATCCCCCTCTCCATCACATCTCTGTTCCTGGATGGTGGGCTAGTTGGATGTCATCCACCATCACTGTCATCCCAATGACATGATAAGTTATGCAAAATGGCCTAATTTAGCTCTTCTCTGTTATTGAAGGAAATCCTCTAACTTAGAAGCAGTACTTATAGATATATTTGAATACTGGTCGAGGTAGTGGAAGCCAGCACTTTATTTGTTTGCACTTTTTTTTTCTTCATTTTACACTTTGTTCTTACTTTCAGTTCATGGAGAAATTAGCAGAGGGAGGCACTGTGTTCCGTAACGCCCGCGAGGAGAGTAAGGCAGCAACTATGCATGCCAAGCAGAAGCACAACAAAATGGAAGAGCTCTATGCACAGATACAGAGACAGTTTGAGGCCAAACAATCACTGAAAGGTAAGACACATGATTTGATTGATATATTGTAGGGAATTAGGAAAGTTTACAAGTGTTTAAATGTGCGAAAAGAAGTTTTAAGCGGCAGTCTTGCATGCCAATACATGCACAAATACATGCACAGATACAGAGACAGTTTGAGGCCAAACAATCACTAAAAGTAAGACAAATGATTTTATTGATATATTGTAGGGAATTAGGAAAAGTTTACAAGTGTTTACATTTCTGAAGAGAAATTATCAGCGGCAGGCCTGCATTAAAAGCAGAAGCAGAACAAAATGGAGGAGCTGTATGCCAAAAAACAGTGACAGTTGGAAGTCAAACAATCACTAAAAGGTAGGACACATGATTTGATTGATATATCGTTGGGAATTCTTCAACACTTCTTAAAGGGACAGTCCTCTCTTTTACAAAACGTCTGAACAGTTTCCAGTTGACGGATGGGGATGAATGTAACACACACACACACACAAAATCAGATCGAACAGCCCTGTAATTTGGATTCTACGAATGAAAAACGAATGCGTCCCTCCATCGAACTATATATCGGTCAGTAAAGGAGTTTAACTGATTTAGCATAATATTACAACAATATTGTACTTATTCTGGTATAGGTATTGTGAAGCCGACATTTGTAAAGGTATGTCACGGAAAAAGATCTCAAAAATGAAGAATGTACATGTAGCCAGTTTAAGCGAGGTTTGGTTATTTTGCTTAGTAATCGCTTACCTATTGTTATGTATGCGCGGGTCACGTAGCTAGCGCGGGTCACGCATAGCGCTGTGGCACTCCTTGGAATCCGTGAGCGAACTTTCTCGACGGGTGAACACACGTATACTGCACAATTAACTGTTGGACGATGGTTTATTAGATTTAGGTCTATAACTCCACGAAAAAGAGATTTCAAGCCCTAATTTGTTCAGGCATGCTATTAAATAACATTTTCTTTCATATAAGACAATAACCTCGCAACTTTTGAAATTTGGCTTGCAAAAGAGGGGCTGTCCCTTTAACGCTACCAAGTCATTCTTAACAATCATAATGCATTAACATTGTGTAGGTACATTCTTGTAGTAAAACATGAATGAATATTGTTGTATGGTGCAATAAAGAACAAGAATCTACATAATAAATAGACGTTTATATAAAAAAATGTCAATGCAATTATTAAATGTGGTTTCTATATTCACAGATCCCAAACTTTAAGTACAAAATTGTCTTAGCACCCTTCTCTTTCTCAAACGATGACATTTTAAAACTTTGTTTTGTTTAAATTGCTGCTCTTTTTCAGGGGGCAAAAGGAAGAGAGATAGTCGTAGAAGCAGCAGCCTGTCCAATGTAGAGAGCCTAAGCACTGGAGAAGAGCTGTATAATGCTATGGAAGATGCCTTGGACCCAGGTGCAGTCCAGGTAATACAGGAATACAAGGACATTGAATTGAATTGAATTGAATTTGTTTATTTACCAATTCACCAACAAAAAATTTAAGTACAATATTTAACAATTACTCATCAATTGGTAAAAAGGATAGAAAATAGCACATTATGCTAGTTAAGCTAGCCCTTCTAACAAGGGATCATGTGATTAACGTAAAACAATCAAAATACATGTTATACAATCACAGTTATGCTAACTCTTTCATACGTTGTTGGTAGAACATCAATGAAATATGTATTAGATATTTCTTATACAATTTACAAAATATATATTGTGACATTTTACGTTTTAAGGAGAAATACATTGGAACCTCATTTTAACAAGGAGCTTTGGCCCATGAAATTTACCATGTTCTATTGGGTATCTGGTATCAGGGTTAAAAATAGAATGTAAAAGGCTTGTACTAGTAAAATTACCTAGTTTGGTGGGGAGGTGTTGTGGCAAGATCTGAAAGGCGATTGACTGCAAAGCACGAGAGCCGAGTTCGAACCCAGATCGATGCCCCAGTACAATCCATCAGCAAGGCACTTTATCCACATTGCTGCTCCCCACCCAGGTGCAATATGGATACTTGGCATGAATGAGGGTGTGTAAAGCATTAGAAAGGCCTCATCACAAGCTTTCATTTGATGCTTTGTTGTAACTAATTGGTCAATAATTGGCGAATATATGATTGTTTCAATTTTACAATCATAGGTCTTTTACACACATTATGTGAACTTAAAATGCCAATTTATTCAAAACATGAATTACTGACAAGTGCTGGGTTTTGCTATAGCGGGTCACATATAGATGGGAGTGGGGGGGGGGGGGGGGGTATCAGTATCAGAGGTTGAAATGTACTTCTTTTCTTGGTGTAAGCTTGTGTCAGCCTTTCATTCTTCCTCTCGGTTTCTATTCTGTCTCTGTATTCATTCTTTCCCCTTTTACTATGTTTCGCTTCTTAATATGCCCATAGAGACCCTTATATGTGCGATACAAGAATTTCTGTTATTATAATTAATCTGGTTATGATCATCCAGTAGTGCCTGCCAATAAGTGAAATAAAACAAAGTTTTGATCAACTGTACTTATTTCTTCTTTCAATTTCAAATCCCCACAAAAAATGTAAACATACATAATGATTTAATTCTGTATCTGTTATGTAATTGGTCATCCCTATTGAGCAATAGTCAGAGGAGGATACTGCAAGACTACCATTTGTCCTAATTTCTCCTTTCAATTTCAATTTCTCACAAAAATTGCTTCAAACAATAAATTAATGATGATTTTATTCTTTATCTGTCTTTATCATTGGTAGTTCCTATTGAGTTATTGGCAGAGGGTGATGCTGCAAGACTGCCATTTGTCATAGTTTCTCCTTTCAATTTCAATTCCTCAAAAAAATTACTACAAACATTAAATTAATGATAATTAATTTCTTTTTTTTTCTTTTTTTTCAATGGTAGTCCCTATTGAGCGATCGTCAGAGGATGCGGCTGCAGGACTACCAACGGTCTCAGTGCGATGTCAAGCAGCAAGACTTGCGGGCAGCATTCGATCAGGCACTGGGAGACCAAACCAAGCAGGTACGATGACGTGGATGATGATGATGATTAAGCTGATGATAGCAATGACAGCAAAGATGATAATAGTGATGATGATGATTACAATGATGACAGTGATGATGATGTTGATGGCGATGATGATGTTGATGATGAAGATGATCATGATCATCAACATGATCATGATGATTACGAAGATGACAGCGATGTTGATGATGATGATGTTGTTGATGATAAAGCTGATGATGAAGATTATGACAATGATGATGACGACGATGACGATATCAATCATAACGATGATGATGGTGGTGATATTGAAGATTATAATGATGTTCATGATGATGTTGTTGATGATAAAGTTGAAGATGATGATAATGACAGCGATGAAGATGAAGGTGCTAGTGATAGTAAAGATGATTATGATTCCAGTGCAATTTCGTCCAGTTCAAGTTTGAACTATTTACATGAAACATTTATCATCTTCTTCATTAAATGTATTTTTCCACTCTCTAAAACAGGGTTCCTTCAAGCGCAGTGTAGTCCCCTTGCTCAAGCTGCGCATCGGCGACTACAAACCTGCAGCCAGTAGATGGCAGCAGACCACTTTTCTGACGATCTGGGCACCCAGCGATGACCTCGTTGCTCAACTGAGGGAGGGGAAGAGGTTCAGAGTGACTGGCTTGATCACATCAGCTGCCAGGTTAGAATGGTGCCATTTCCTGTCTTGCCATGTATATTTTGTGTCATTTAAAGGGATAGTACAGTTTTGGTAAAACAAGTTAGATTGTATTAACTAAAGCTTGTCATTAAAAATTAACAGTTATAATTCAATGATGCTTAAATGGTAGTAAAACGTATAAACAGCCAAGTTACAGGGCTGTTTTCATTCAAAAAGCATTTAAAAAAAGCACCCTCAAAACCAAAACTGAACTACCCCTTTAACCCATTGCCTAGGGGAACCTGGTCGCCCCTGTATTTACTCAATGAGGATTGCAAAATCTAGTAGAGAACCGATTAATGTTTGTTTTGCACAACATATTAATTGACTAGTATTAAATGCTCCAACATTGAATCTGTTGAAGACCATTTTATTTAGGTATATTAAATGTCTTCCAAAGACCCAAGCCTGATAATACGGTGTGTATCAAGCACAACTTTTATTTTTTATAATTACTGCAGCCATCAGGTGCAATTCAAATATGCATAATGATTTGTACCATCTCTACTCCCTGAGGAGCATTCGTTATACAAACAATCGTGAAAGTGTCATTCTAAGGCAATTGAGCTTATTACCTATTAAAGTGTACATGAAATTAATTGTATATCTAGATGGATTAAACGTATTACAAACAACAAGTTGAGAAAGAAAAAAATGTTTTACCTGCAAAGATCAAAAGCTTGGAAAACAAATCGTAGACTCAAAGACAAATCTTAGCTTCAAATACAGAAGTGTGTGTGGGAAGGCTTGCAGCCATCCAGCTAGGATCCACCAGATCTACTCGCTATGAAGAAATGCCAGTAGCACTCCACAACTTGGAAAAGGTGTTCAAGATGAAATTTGTCGCCTAAATTCATGGAATGAATCAGCCACCACGATAAGGTTTTGTAGATATATTTAATCTCAATCCAAACAAATCTATCCCCATGTTTCCTCTTTTCAATCTAGGAGTGTGCCTGGAATGGCAGCCACCCAGCTAGCATCCACCAGATCTACCCGCTATGAAGAGCTGCCATCAGCAAGCCTCAACATGGACAGGGTGTTCATGCCGAGGTGTGTCGCCTCCATTCGTGGGCTGAGTCAGGGGTACAGGCAAGCAGCCTACGGGGAGATGGACGTGGTCGGTTTGGTGGTTTCTACCGGGGATCAGAGGTAAGTAATGACGATGGTATTATTAAGTGGTGGTGGTGGTGGTTGCGGTTGCGTTGGTGATGGTGGAGGTGGTGGCAGCTGCGGCGATGGTAATGTTGATGCTGATGTTGATGTTCGTGCCGAGGTGTGTCGCCTCCATTCGTGGGCTGAATCAGGGGTACAGGCAAGCGGCCTACGGAGAGATGGATGTGGTCGGTTTGGTGGTTTCTACCGGGGATCAGAGGTAAGTAATGCCAATGGTATTATTAAGTGGTGGTGGTGGTGGTGGTGGTAGTGATGGGAAGGATGATGATGGTGGTGGTGGTGGTAGCTGCCGCAATGGTAATGTTGATGTTGATGTTGATGTTCGTGCCGAGGTGTGTCGCCTCCATTCGAGGGCTGAATCAGGGGTACAGGCAAGCAGCCTACGGAGAGATGGATGTGGTCGGTTTGGTGGTTTCTACTGGGGATCAGAGGTGAGGAGAATGTGGTGGTGGTAGTAGTGGTTGTGGCGACATTGGGGACCAGAATGATGATGATGATGATGATGACGATGATGATGATGATGACGATGATGATAGGTTCGATTTATATAGTGCCTAATATGATGATGATGATGATGATGAAGAATAAGATAAAAGGTTTGATTTATATAGCGGGGCAATTCCAAGCAAACGCCGTGACGGTCAGAGGGTGTTTCTCACAATGAAAGTCCAAATAACTCATAAAATCTAAATATCTAGAACCAACTTTTGATATGCATCTGTTACCACTATCCTACCAATTATTTACAATAGGAAAGAAAACCAAAATTCCCAATAAATTATGAATTATGAATATCAATATCTGCTGTAACGCCGTGACGGCAAAAAGACACAGGTTTCTTACATGCTAAGAAACTAAGTAAACTCTGTGAACTACAGGAACATTTTGCACTTTTATCACATTGATTCTTTGTACTAGACATCAAGCTAGAACATCCAAATAAAAATGTTGAAAAAATCCAATGCTCATAGTAAATATGATATCATGAATGTATCTATGCACTGTAACGCCGTGACTGTAACACCGTGACCTCTGAATTGTACATGTTATATATATGGGAGATATTAAAGAGATGAATAATATGATATAATTTTAATGCAGTGATCCAGAATCAATAAAGAACTAGATGAATGGGTGATATAACCAAGATGCTATTAAATGATCATCCGCATGACACAAATTTGCAGCACAGCGCCCTCTATTGATCAAAAAAATCTTTTAGGACATAACTGAAATTCTTATCTATTTCAGAAGTTAGTTAATGGAACCATTAAATATTAAAACCAAAATACATACTTAAATGTAACAATGAAATGTGAGACCTTTGACATCTGACCTTTGACCTTGTTTCTCAAAATAACATACAAATGTTTAATTTTTTGTCTGCGCAGTGCTTATTTGCAAGTGATTTGTTTCATGTAACATGATTTCAGAGTTACTAAATGTTTGTTTTTCAATTGGTAATTATCCGAGTGACCTTTGACCTGTGCCCCAAACAGTTTCAGAAAATTGTCTTTTACCTACAGTACTCTTTCTAACATTGATTCTGGAACTTAATTGTGAGAACAAAAAACAACAACAATATTTTGACCAGTTGACCTATGACCTCCCATGACCCCATTCCCTAATCAGGTCATATACTTCACTTGACGCATACCAGTATTATTATCATGTTATCCTTCAAGGATTCTCAAACTATCTTGATAATAATAACATTTTTGCATATTTGTTAGCTATGTGACCTTTGACCTTTGACCTCATGGACCAAAATCATATCCAATAATCCGTACCTCTAAATACATGGATTGTACAAAGTTTGAACGAAATCCATCCAACGATTCTTGAGATATTGCAAAAAAAAGAACACTGATGTACAGATGCACATACAGACAGACGGACGTACACAGATGCACATACAGACAGACGGACGTACAACCCCTACACATACATGACTCAGGTAACTTTGAGTTGGAAACATTATCAACTGACCCTATTCATATAATTATAGCATGAGCAATGCCCAAGCATACCTACAAAAAATATCTTACACTATTTGATTATGTCTACTGTATTATGTCAATGGGAATCCAGTAGGTAGCGTCACGGCGTTACACAAAACGTAACGCCGTGACCAAATTGATATTGATTAGATTAATAATTGGTAAAAGATAATGCTGCTATTCAGCATCCATAGTATAGCCCTATGGGCTAATACAGAGAAAACAAAAAATTATTTCATTCCCATTCATATTTTTCCAGAAATATTAAAAATATCTGTTTTTAGTGTAACGCCATGACATATTGATGACTGTAAATGAGACAGTCACTGAAGCGGAACGAAGAGCGAAAATGACGAAATTGATATTTATCTGAAAAATTGAAGCAATGATGATCCTATCAACACTGAAATAAAATTGTATGAAAACTCCTTTTCGCAGTTCTTTTATGCTTAATATTTAATTGAATGTTTTGTGAAAATAACTGAAAATTAATTTATGCTATATATTAACAATAAAATAATAGTTTACAATTTTTTTTTTCAAAAACAAAATGCATTTTTGGAAAGTTCAATCTTTCAGCTTTCATTTGATACCAAATTTGTTATGGTACAACGAATTTGAAAAATCAGTGGTTATGTCAATGTTTGCTTGGAATTGCCCAGCGCCTATATCATCTCTAAGCGCTTTATGATAATGATGATGGTGATGGGTGATGATAATAACTGCTAAGATGATGATGGTGTTGGCCATATTACTGTGATGATGTTGGTTATTATAATGTCATTCTATAGCAATATTGTTGGGTGAGGATGAAAAGGCCAATATTTTTTTTTTTTTTTTTGCCAAGCTAAGTTCTGCAAACCATCTTGTAGGTCCGAGTGTGATGCCCATTTTTTAGATAATAATAAATTCTAACTTTGGGAATACTCTTACTAAATAAAAAGAAGATCAAATAGGGTTTGTACAAGGCTCCCACACTTTAAACATGATTATCTACATAGTGCGAAAAGTGACTCGGTGCCCTTCTCTTATTTAACCTAAGATTCATTAACCCGTTCCCTACGAGTTTATTAAATCTCCATAGACTTTGTACACAACCCATTTGGTTCCCGTGGTCAAGGGATTTATTCCTCTCAATCCCATGGGCACATGATGGTAACTCATCAGCCTTTTTCATAACTTTGTACTAAAAGGATTAAGCTAAAATGACGCATTTCTATACGATTGGTTCAATTTTGTTTTCTCTTATTCCATTTTAGTGCCAAGCAACCAGGCAGCCTGCATGGGTCTGCTGTCTACTTGGCCGATGAAGAAGGCAACCTAATGGCAATCAAGTTCTGGATGGGGCTAAAGGTATGCCTTGAGCAATTTGCTAATTCCCAAAACTGTAGTGCAGGGCTCGACACTCGCACTGGCCCGCTGGCTCGGGGCCAGTGAAATCGCACATGGGGCCAGCAAAAATGTATAAAAGTCATATTTTGGTGGCCCGATTGGGCGCTGCAGATTTTGAACCAGACATTGACAAAATGAGAAAATCTTGTTTTCTTTTAAGAGTGATATACATTTATTTTGAATTGTAAAAAGTTTACTCATGAAATCAAATTTTCGGGCCAGTAAATTTTCTTTCAGTCCACCAGAAAAGGGGAAGAAATTATTTCACTGGCCCGACTGGTCTAGTGACAAAAAAGGTGAATGTGGAGCCCTGCTGTAGAGGAAGGGGAACTTTGCCATCTGTATTCCAAAGTACTGCTAATGCACACAATACTCGCTTATGCATTTTGAAGTCCGATCCCTCGCAACCCGTTTGCTTCAAATGTTTACATGTAGGTGGCTGAGTTCTCCCGCCTGGTCGAGTTCCCCCACCACTTTGTTATTAAGCTTTCATTCTATCAAAAAAACTTCACAAACGAAAAGGAAACATTGCATGCAGCTTATTGTCAGAAGTTAGACTGTCTATAAACAAATTGAACACATCCATACAAACCAGGTGAAGCTTACAATAAAGGAATTATGTACTAATCAAGTCTAGATGCCAAAAGAAGTGAACTCCAGGATATAAACTCGACATGTACATCTAATTATTCAGAATACTCTGTGAAGAAATAATCACTGTATGCTATGCCATAACATGTCAGTCATAAAATGGCATCATCTTGAAATTGTTGACATTGCTCTCTATTAAGACTGTCTATCTGGAGGATATGTTGACACCAGGATCCATTTTTCTCCACAAGTTACCTTCATTTTCAACATTTTACTCATCTGTTCTTGGAGAATCACACTTTTTCATTAATAAGACTTATAAGATTATTAGGTTTTATTTAAGTGGTAGATGGTATCAAATACATTTTTAAAGAATATTTTCATATTTTGTTCGCCTCAGACTCTCAATCTTGAAGACATCTTGAAACCAGGAACTCTTGTCTCAGGGAGTAATCTCCAGTACCGCTACAGCCCTGCAAACCATGGCCAATTGCCCGTTCCTACCGCCATTGCATCCGACTACACAGTCTTCACCCCAAACCCAAAGGCAGCCTATCTACAGACATCCCTTCAACACCTAAGGACACATATATCAGTAAGTTGCCTTCTTTTCTTTCAATGAAGAATTGTTAATCCTTAGGCATAATGTTGCCTCACAAGCACCACAAACCATGGGCAAATACCCATTCCTTCTGCCATTGCATCCGACTACACAGTCTTTACCCTGAATCCAAAGGCAGCCTATCTACAGACATCCCTTCAACACCTAAGGACACAGATATCAGTAAGTTACATTGTTTCATTCGATTAGGATTTTATAACCCTTATGCATAATGTTGCCTCACTAGCCCCACAAACCACGGCCAATTACCCATTCCTTCTGCCATTGCATCATACTACACAGTCTTCACTCCAAACCCAAAAGCAGCCTTTCTACGAACATCCCTTCAACATCTTAGGGCACAGATATAAGCTTACACAGATATCAGTAAGTTGCATTCTTTCATTCAATGAGGATTTTATAACCCATGCACATATTAACCCATTGCATACAGGAAACTGGTGGGTCCTATACTAACTCTATTGGAGTTGCAAAATCCACATTGTTGTCTTGCTCTCCCTACAAATCATGAGCAGGATTATCGCATACAGTAAAGTAGTTTCTGTCATTAATTTGGCATCATGTAATGTGATACAAAAAGCTAGACATTTGTTTTCATTGTATAACAAACAAGTGACTGCATGAATTATTGCTAATATCAATTTTTTTTTAAATCAGTAAATAATTGTAAAAACAATATACCCACTTTATACCGTGGAACTGCTTTATGACAAGCTCGGTTACAGTAAGGTACCTTATTATATAACATGGTAATTGGACAGGTCTGGGATCTATGTATTTCTTTGTTTGTAAGCCCTAATATTAATATAACAAGGTAAATTCAGTGTGCCCAAGGTGCTTATTATAATAAGGTTTCACTGTACTTTGATTTCACAGGATGTGTCAAAATTTGTGGAAGGGATGCAGCAGAAGCTTCAGCAACTGAGACACACTTCATCCCAATCTCCATCTACACACCCGAGTACACATACCCCATACCAACATTCTGCTGGGAGGAGAGAGTGGGCACCTACCTCTACATCTGTTCCACCGCCTGGCAGTCACCACAGCGTGACTCCATCAAGATCTGGTCACCAGTCGACAGCAACAGCAGGCGCAGCGGGTACCGAGAACCAGGGATACCAGTCCATGATGGTGAGATCGTGTCCGAGAAACTTTCCGCAGCAGTCGAGCGCCAACTCAAGGATTGCCAACCAGGGTGGCAGTGTCACTCCTCTAGCATCAAGACAGTATGGACATCAATCTGCCGCAAGACCAGTGGGACAAAATGCTGGGTGGGCTCATGGGGAGGTCTCCCGGTCGGGAGGCGCCACTTCAATGTCCATCATCCATGCTCCAAGGAACGTTGTCCAACCCTCAAGGCCAGTTCTTACACCGGGAAGAGTCGTTGGTCAGTTTCCGAGGACTCCTGTTGGAGTTCCCAGGTCAGCAGGCAACATTTCAAGGAATTTTACCCCAGCACCAAGAACTGGTATCCAATTTCCAAGAACTATCATCGCAGCTCCAAGGAATGTAATGCAAGTCCCAACGTCTGGTATCCAAGGGTGTCCAAGGGTGGTTTCCCCAGTCCAAAGATCATGTACTCTAGCTTCTAGACAGGGTACCCAAACTGTGAGGCCTATAACACCAGTATCGGGCTACACTCCAAGAACCATGACCCCAATTGTACGGCCAGTGACCCCAGCTCAAAGGCAAATTACCCCTGAGCAAAAAACTGTCACACCCAATGCTAGGCAAGATATTTCTATGCAAAGGCTGAGGACACCATTAGCTCCAACACTACTTACACCGGAGGTGGCGATCTCACCAAGGGTGGCTGCCCAACAGAGGGAAACGGCGAGGAGAGCGCAGCTCCTATCCCGTATCCCATCCCCCCCTCCACTGAACCCGCTGCCCGTCCAAACCCCAGTGGCTGTAAGGCGTGGGTTCAAGACACCCGTTTCTCAAAAGCGGGGTCCTTCAGGAAGAGATGTGGACAGTTCAGTGAGAAAGCGGCTCAGAGACGAGTTGGACGAAGAATGTCTACCAAGTAAGGTACAGCGACGCCAGGCGACAGACGATTGCTGTTTGGATACTTGTGATTCTACAGAACATCCACTAGTTGCATCAAACTATTCAAAGGAGAAGAAATTAGAAACAGGAAGTGAAAGAAACGATCGAGACGGTGAAGAAGACTTTGACGACCTCCAAGGTCTCTCTGCTTCGTGCCTCCAGGAGTTGGAGATGAGTTGGTCGCAGTCGCAGGCAACATCTGAACCCCTCATCCAGGATTCCGTGAAGGGTCATCAACAAACCAACAGCCAGACAAATAGAATGTTGATCAAACCTTCAATCACGGAGACAACGGAAAGTAAAATCGATGAGGAGAATTCGAAGGAGCATTGTAACAGTCAAGAAGAGCATGGTGTGGGAATGAACAAAGATTTGTCATTAGTAAGACATGAAGGAGCTGGATCTGTTTCCGAGAGCAAACAACTTTGTCAAGACATATCAGAGCCTAAAGATGAGTCAGCATCTGCTGGCCAAAAAAGCAGCTACAATGAAGTTAGTACAAACACACCTTCATTCTCAGACAAGGAAATATTGGCACCAGTATGTTCTACCACTGCCATAACCGCCATTCAGTCAATTCAAAATCATTATAATCATCTAGTGGACAATTCTATGTTTTGTGAGGAAGGGAGACGTATCAAGGAAATGGAACACTTTGTGAAGAACAATGGAGAAGCAATACACAAAATTTCTGAAGAGAGGGAGAACAGATGTCAGATCCAGGACGTAGAAACCACTCAGGATATCAAGGAACCTTTGTTGCTTGACGTAAACACTGCCAGTGGGTTACAGGATTCCAGAGATGACATAGCTTGTTCAGAGGCAAGTGTTCAAAATAAAGATAAAGAAGTCTCTTGGACAAGCCTAGACAAAGACAATTCTCAAGCAAGTCTGACTCATACCACGCAAAACCAGGAGGGTTCCCAAACAAGTCTTGGAAATTCAACGGAGATCACAGACATGTCAGAGACGCTTCCGGGGAGATCTGTTCCTGATGACAAAGTGGATCCTGAGGCGAGTCCAGGAAAAGGAGGCAGGAGATGCCTGAGCAGAAGGGGGCGAAGAAGAAAGGGGCAGACGGAAGTTCCCCTGGAAGTGATCAACATTATGGAAGATGATGGTGGATCCTCGCAGCCAAAGAGGTCCTCAAGGCTAAAAAACAGGAGGAGTGTCAGCTACAAAGTGTGACATTTAGAATATACAGTCAACCCCATGTAAAGTGACAACCTAGGGGACACAAGAAAAATGGCCACTGAAGACTGTTGACCACTACAGACTGGTTCCATAACAACTTTTCTCTGCAGGGGAACACTTTTGGTGGCCACTATAGGCAGGTGGCCACTGAGACAGGTTTGACTATAATTCAAATGTTAATATAAGTTCAGCTCTCAATTACTTTTTTCAGTTTTTGAAGTATATCATTTGCTTGCAAACTTAAGAAATTGTAGAGGGTAAGGACACCAATCAAAGCTCTATGAGAGAGCCTTGATGGGGATGGATTTTCGTATCGGCGAAAAGGTTTAAAGGGATAGTTCAGTTTTGGTTTAGAGGGGGCTTCGAGAAATCATTTTTTTGTGAGGTACTGAAAAACTAAGTGCAAAATTTGAAAGAGCACATAATTTTAAAGATAGAATCAACTTTAATTGATCAAAATCGGTTCAGAAACAGCTGATATATCCATAAATATATCCGATCGGAATAAATGTTGGGGACCAACTTTTATATAATAATTGAAGAAAATATGTATAAATCCTACACATTTTTCAAAATATACCAAAATGTTTTTATGCCTCCGCAACGAAGTAGCCGGAGGCATTATGTTTTCGGGTTGTCCGTCCGTCCGTACGTCCGTACGTCCGTACGTCCGTACGTCCCGTTCTCGTGATCGCGTTATCTCAAGAACCGATCAACGGATTTTCACCAAACTTGGGTCATGTATGTATCTTGGGGGGCCAATGATCTGATTAGATTTTGGGGTCATGAGGTCAAAGGTCACAGAGCTCATTATATATGCAAAAATAGCTCGTGATCGCATTTTCTCAAGAACGGATTGACAGATTCTGACCAAACTTGGTACATGTATGTATCTTGGGGGGCCAATGATCTGATTAGATTTTGGGGTCATGAGGTCAAAAGTCAAAGGTCACAGAGCTCATTATATATGCAAAAATAGCTCGTGATCGCGTTATCTCAAGAACGGATTGACTGATTCTGACCAAACTTGGTACATGTATGTATCTTGGGGGGCCAATGATCTGATTAGATTTTGGGGTCATGAGGTCAAAGGTCAAAGGTCACAGAGCTCATTATATATGCAAAAATATCTTGTGATCGCGTTATCTCAAGAAGGGATTGACAGATTCTGACCAAACTTCGTACATGTATGTTCCTTGGAGAGCCAATGAACTGATTAGATTTTGGGGGTCATGAGGTCAAAGGTCAAAGGTCACAGAGCTCATTATATATGCAAAAATATCTCGTGATCGCGTTATCTCAAGAAGGGATTGACAGATTCTGACCAAACTTGGTACATGTATGTTCCTTGGAGAGCCAATGAACTGATTAGATTTTGGGGGTCATGAGGTCAAAGGTCAAAGGTCACAGGGCTCATTATATGTAAAAGTAGCTTGAGATTGGAAATCTCAAGAACTGAATATCAGATTTCAATCCAACTTGATACCTGAATGTATAATAGGGAACAATTGTAGTCATTAGATTTTGGGGTCATGAGGGCAAAGGTCAAGATCACTTATAGCTCATAACTGTGATACGTCAAGATCTAAAAGACAGAGTACCATCAAAATTGAGTTGACAGAATTAATTCTGTGTACATGTTGATTTGGGCTTGACATAAATAAATTGAGTAATGGCGGAGGCATCATTTTCGACTGCGCGCAGTCGAAGATCCATCTAGTTTTAATTGTTTTTGATCTCTCTATTGAATAAATATTTGTTTTAATTAAAATGTGTTGAAACTTGTGGTGTCTGGAGGGTGCCCTCTTGTGTTAACGGCTGCTTTTGGAAAGAAAACTTTATGGTTACATATGTTTTTACTACCATTCAAGCATCATTGAATTATAACTGTTAGTTTTTATGATAACTTGCAAGTTTCAGTAACTAAAATGCTGTCTGACCAGAACTGTTCTATCCCCTTAATATTTGAAAGGATTTCATATTTGTGTACATGTGTTCAAGCAACTCAATTTCTTGTTATCGCTCATAAATTTCTCTCAAATACCATAATGATATGATGGTTGTGGAAAGTCAACAACATTTTTGATGATATGCAATGGATGGCATAATCTTCTCATCACCCTGTTAATTAATTGTGGGGGTTTTGTTTTTCCTTTGATAAGCAACAAAAAGATTATTGTGTGGTATGTCCTTCATATACTTTAAAAGAAAATCAGTCGGGTTTTGAATCACTTTATTTTATGGTATAAAGCCAAATCATTCTTTTCAAGGCCACCATGGTATTCAGAGAAGCTGTTTTTAAAGACAAGTTCATTTACATGCGAACAGTTTTGGAAATACTGCAATATTAGCTATTTGACTCAACCAATGTAGCATTGTTTATTTTAAAGGGATCTAGTAACCTTGTTGGCATGTGCACAAGTGATGAATGATTGATAAAATGTGTATTGTGATCTGATATGTCCACTGAGTAATGTGTGAACATTTCACGTTAAATGGATATTATAATTATGGTCGAGTAATGAGCGAAAATGCAATTTGATATTCGCTTACTCTTTGCACTGACTTTCAGTGGATCATTACAAATCCAAACACTTCAGTCTTAAATATATCAAAAAACGGAAACCTGTTCCATTCTTCTATTGGTAATACGAATACAACAAGGTATGAGAAATCAAATGAGTTCTAAGTAAGATTTGTGGATTTAGACAATGTAACTAGATCCCTTTAAGCATAGATATGTAAATTTTATCAACTCATTAAGAAAGAAACCTATACAGTATAAAAAAACTTACTGTAAATGGAATACTTACCGTAGATAATCAATGTAGATTGTAGATTATGTACACGCTTTAGTTTTTATTCTTAACTCGTAAAAAGTTTTTTTTTTAATGTATGTTGCATACTTTTTTTAAGAGTTAGTTAATACTGACACACTAATACATTTATACTAACCAACTAACCATATAACGCTGAATTAACACAATTACTAATGCATTTACCACCCACTTTATTGACAATCACAATTTAAATGGTGTATTAAAACTATGCTTGAAAGATTTGTAAGAATGGAATGTTAAGGCTTGTGAAATATCGGGATTGTGATTTTGTTTGATAATGCAATAAGAGACAAAAGTGCCAAATTTAGATTGTTAATATCAACCAATCTACTATGTTTAATAAGTGTATTGAATTTGTAAATGATGTGTAAGAGTAGCATTAACTTTGAACAGTATTAATGGTGAACATGTTGCACCATATTTCACACTCGACCTAGATCTAAAAAAGTACTTGGTTGCATTATTGGAAGAACAATGGCAAAACTGTTTAAGGTAATTATATGATTCTTTCTTTTGTATTTTCTTTGTTTTCATTTCGGTCATATCTTATCCAAAATTAATGTGTTTGCCATGAAATTTTCGCAAACTATTATGCAAGTTTGGACAATTACAGTGATATATGTACATGTAATTTAGTCATCCAACTTATATTTTTTTACTCATGAAAAAGAAGAGTTTTTAGAAAAGAACCTGGTTAGTTTATTGTGCGGGAGGAAAAAGGAATCATTAGAAATCAGCTTTTATGCATTCTTGCATGTTATGCTCACCTAGCTAAACAAGATGTATTCATTAACATAGCTGCCAACTGTTACGAAAAATTCGTAATTGTTACAAATTTTATTTTTTTTTTCGTTTTCACGTTTTTAAACGTATAGAGACAACGTTTAAACGTAAATCTGACCAAATCATACCTAGTAATTGTGCAAAAATGATGAAATATAGGGCCATGGACGCCAGCCGCAATGGACTCTTCACGCTTCACGCTCCAGAGCCCTAAAGCGAGCCCTGGACCCCGGCTAAAGGGACTTCGCGCTCGTGATGTGTGCTTCGCGCACATGATATTCAGTTTTGCTTAAATGTTACTAATTTAAAATTCCAAATGTTGGCAGCTATGCATTAACTAAGAACTCGTGCTATTCCAGGTAAAAATGGGGGAAATAAGGTCAATATTTTACTTGTTAAAAATATCTTGGATCACTGCCTTTTTTCAGATTGGAATGTTTATATTCGTGTGTACTTTTTATGCATTTATTCATGGTTTCGAGCCATATTAGGGACACTTTCATTTTGTAAATGAACTACATATATTGTGAAATTGTTCTTCCAGCGAGTAAAATAGTACTTTAAAAGGAAAAATATGTTTTTCCTCATATTTCTTCATATGTAATGACTTCTTCCTTTTATAGCTTATATTACTCCATTGAAACAGTATTATATTGTACTAAAATGTTTTCTTTACTATTAAAAACTTTTCATAAAGAGAAACTTTAGTTTTGTGCTTGACTTTGTGAAAGTTTGTTTGGATGATGACGAGGACGATGATGATGATGATGATGGTGGTGGTGGTAGTGATGATGTTGATGACGATTAGAGTATAACACTAAGTGCAAGCAATTAAAATATTGACATGATTGTGTAGGCACACATCGCTTAAATTGTCCATGGCCAATATAATCACCATTTTCTTACAGTTCATATTTCATATTTCATATTTATATATAGGGCAATCGTTAATGCTTGATAACCATGATAATACAAATTAAAAATCTGACATTATACCTCTCGCTATCATTTGGAAATCATACAAACATATTACAAGCACGGGCATAGATCCGGGATATATCCCCCCACTTTTTGGTGTGGGGGAGGCGGGTGGCGGGTGGCCTGTACAAACACCCCCCCCCCCCCCCCCCCCCACATTTTTTTCAAAGTTAAATCTGTATAAAATGCATAATAATAATAATGTTAAAACTCATTAAAAACATACTTCTAAAGTGATATTTTAAACACCAATTTCAAAAATTTCGTGGGAGGGGGTAAACTCTCTCCCATACCCTCCCCCAAATTAGTATAGACATGTGTGTGCGTGTTTGTGTGTGTGATTCAAAGTTGGACCTAACTATTATGGAAAGCCGTTAGTTTCTTTGTGTAATTGTTGGAACAGTTATTTTTAAAGGCATACAAAGTCATTTTGATTGAAATCAGTAATATTTGTTATTATCATGGAGTCTTGAAGTTATTGATATAACTTTTTGGGGGAAATTTTACAATTTCAAATCTGCTTATTAGGCTAAGGCAAAAAATGGCTTTCCATAATTGTTAGGTTCAACTTAGAATTAAGTTCAACCTAGAATCTGTGTGAAACACCCGAGGACTAAATTATCATATGCATGAAAAGTATATGCTAGCAAATTGGTCTATTAATCCCTGATGCCAACTATTTCAAAGCTAATGAAACGATTCGTATTGAAAAAATCAAGCCGTATTGAATATGTATTGTCCGTTAATCCTTTTCATAATTTCCGCTTTATACTCGAATTAACGAACGTGAACATTGTCCCCTCTAGCTCTCCCTCTCTCTTTGGCCACTCGTCGCTTTATAATGGAAATTACTTCCACATCCTCAATATTTATGCCTATCGTTTATTACGTATACGGTTAACCTTGCCTTTGCCACATTTACCATACGCATATTAGGTTATCATTATTATAATACACTTTGGTATGGAGTGGGGTTAGCTGGGCATCCACACTCAAAATTAGCGATGGGTGAAAAACGGAGACGAGAAAATCTCCTGTTCATTTTGTTCTTCTTCCATATTGACATCTTCCACTACTTTTAGTCTTGTACAACGATGACAGGATAAACATTTTCCCCACGTACTCCCATTTGCATTATGGAAACTCCAGTGATTCTTTTCAATTACCATCGCAGTATTTTTTTCGGGTGACTGACTGCTCCACCAGCATGCGCGTGTATGCATGTGCACGGCTTCGTGCTTATTGCAAGTTATTGTAACGTGATGATCTTCGTGGTCCATTTTTTTTGTATAAGTCTATTTGAATATAAATACTTGTTCAGAAGAAGAAGAAGTAAAGGGAATCATTAAAGTCAAATTTCAGAAAGAAGGCACACGATAAGGTAGACCGGGATCATTATTTCAAGAATAGCGGGTAACGCGGTTATCATGGTTTTAGGATTTCTGGACGAATAAATAGGTCCCGGACGAATCTCAACATCTAAAAGCCCCAGTGTTGCTTTTAGTCAGTCAGTCAGTCAGTCAGGTATAAATAAGGCCATAGAACATTGCACATCTGTCGATTCATCTGTAATGCATTCGTTACCTTTTAAGAGCCCGAAACGCATTTAAAATAGCAAGGGATCCTTTCCGCAAAAAGAAAATACAAAAAGAAAAGAAAACTGTCGGTCGTAGAATTCCCATAGCGACATATGCCTGGACGCGTTTAGATGTATGTATACACTTTTTGATACGGCGAAAATTGAACCCCTCGACGCCCCGAAATCACGGATTTCGTTTTTAAGACTTCCGCATGAGAAATGGGATCAGCTTTTGTCGTCGACTTTCGTCAAATTGAAAAGAAAAATGGGTCATTTTCAAATACGCCAATTCCCCGGGTCCCCGATGCCTAGTGTGTGTACTGTGGTCCGCTCGCATTCCAAAGGGGCCTTGGCACGCCACGCCAAACACACCACAAAGTTCAGTTTAGTGTCCTTTTACACTTTTCTCTCCCTTTTTTAACTGCATAAGATACAATAACATTGACCCAAGTATGGATTTATCTCGGCCGATATGATAAGAGACTTAAAGCATTCACACAAATGTTGAGATTTTGAGGAATCAATAGAATAATCGTGTTTGGATAGGATATTTTGTGTTTGGTGTAGATACTTCGAGTTGAATCAAATACAGCATTCGGGGCAGTTTACCACCAACGCGAGTCGAGCATGCGCAACTTTGGGCCAAATGATGATGATGATGATGATAATTATGATGGTGATGGTGATGATGATGGTGATGATAATGGTGATGATGATTTAGCCGATGATGGTGATGATGATGATGGTGATGATGGTGGTGATGATGGTGATGGTGGTGGTGGTGGTGGTGGTGGTGGTGATGAGGATGATGAGGATGATGAGGATGATGAGGATGGTGATGATGATGATGATGATGATGATGATGATGATGATGATGATGATGATGATGATGATGATAATGACGATGATGACGATGATGACGACGATGATGATGATGAAGTCTCAACAGGGCTGGTGTGGTGTTGTGGTTGTACGGTGTCAAATATATCCAACATCTGTCCCCGGTCTTCGCATGTAGTGTGAACTCTATACAAGTCTGACGCTAGGGGTTGACATTTGTTCCATATAAACTTTGTGGTCCCCCCCACCACCAATCCATTTTCCATAGTGAAGTCGCGGCAGAGATACGGGCTAGCTTGTTGGCTGTGTACCGCAACTCCCACGACATAACGCTCTCTGGTCAACAATCTATCTTTTCTCCATGTTCTTATTTTGCCGCCAAGTTCCCTTTCGCTTGGATTTGGATGTTTGGATTTACATTTCCTACCAGGAGGATATGTTGGTCTTTTTTCCGTTCACGAAAGTCGATACCTTTTGACCAATAATGGACGAATAGGCTTGTGTGTTCAGCGGAAAATAATTATGTAGTCCTTTAGAAGGCAAATAGGGGTAAATGATCCCCTATTTGACAGTGACCACAGACCACGTATACACCAAGGGGGTACCACTTTGTACCCCTCTGGTCGCCACCTGTCCAATATTTGCACTGCTCTTACAACCGTAACATGACTGGCAAAACTTTGGCATAATGGGTCAGGAATCTAATATACGTGCAACGTTTTCTCTGCGTATACATAATTCCCATGGTTATTCCTCAATTCCCCGACATTTATCTTTAGCCAGCCTTTATACTTATCATAATACAATAAAGTGTTCGACTTTCTAAATAGACCGTACATGTATGCTCAGTCTATTCCACAATATTCTTAAATAATGCTTAAATAAAAATTGCCCCGCCTTTGCTTTTCTCCTTTTATCTCATTTCTCTGTCGTTAATTCGGAATAATTTCTGAACAAACACTATCGAAACTGTATTTGAAATGCTTTAAGGCCACAAACTTCATGCGTGGGTTATTTGCTTGTATTCCCTGGCACTGCTTTTCCCGCCACGTATGATGTGTGCATCCATTCTAATCAGCGATTGAAACGACGAGTTTAAGGCTATTTTTGTTCTCTTGATAAACTTCTGAAACACAAAGCTTAGTATGGGCTAAACCAAAGAAGACAAATGCACCGCTTACTTATCAGCTAATCTAGTCATTGTACATGCATTGCTTTACCTGCGTTCCATTATTAATTTCTCTTTATTTCCCCCCTTTTCGAGATTCTATGATTTCAATATTTGTTTATGTTTCTACAATGTTCATCTTTAGTTAGGAAAACCCATGGAGAAATGAAATAGGTTGGAGAGCTTTTGTTTTAAATTTGAAGTTTCCAACATAAGCAGGGACAATATCTCAAATAATCCTTCGAATTCGCACACAATCACATCCCGATTATCGTTAGATTAGTAATATTAAAACAAAAATACATGTATGTGCAACTTATTACATCGGACTCCGTGATTAAATACTATTTTGATAATCGGCAAAATGTACACACGCCATCCCATTGTTCGCTTTCCGCGGGTATAGAGCTCAAAATACGCTCATTATAATTATACACAAACCAGCAACAAATCGATCGCCTCCTGTATAGATCGTCAAATAGTTGTCTAAATAATCCAATTATAAGAAAATCCCGCTATTTGGGGTTCGGTCTCTGTATCAGAGAATTAAAGCGACTTTATAGTGTAAAATTTGCTTGCGAAATTAACACAGTGCTCAGATGAAACAACAATCAGCATTCGTAGCAGCATCAGTCGATCGATTTTTCTGATCTATTCCTTCAAGAATGCGAAAGTCGTCGTGTCAGAGCCTAGCTTTCAATTCTTAGCTGGATCTTCGTCAGGGCCAGGGCAGCAAATGACCTTCTTTCAAGAATGTATCCGCTTTGTAGGTCTTCCTACATGTTCAAGGGAAGAGATGATAATGTATAGCCCATGGTTTATTTAATATGACCTATAGGAAAACGGTCATATCGTAGCATTGGTTTGTCAGTTTGGGGGTATTTTACCGATGCGTTCAATCGATTTTGTATATTTAGGTATGGGACCGCCCTTTATCGTCACCATCCGAGAGACGCGCCCTTCTTTTCGAACTCTGGCCGCGTAGAGCAGTCCTTTTGTGTTCGCTCGTTTAGCCAATAATCAATTTGTATAACTGTTTCTTAAACTGAGGCCTGTAAAGTGTCAGATATTGCCCAAAATGACATTTGAGACTTCAATCCTGTACCAAAAATCATTGTAAGATATGTCCGAATGATGTGTGAAAGTTTCATTGAAAAAGAACACTGCTTTCCTGGTTAAAAGGGCGAAAATATGCGTCAGCTTTTACAACGGACGTTTATGAAGTTTATGACCGTTTGTTAACGCTTTTGAGCTGAATGATAGATATCGTCATACTAAAGGGGCATTTGAAAAAAATCTAACCTTATTTTATTCTTCTCTTACCATAAGCTAAACAACACGGTAGAAGAGAAAAGAGGAAGCTCCAAGTAATTTTCGTGGAGTTAGACACTTTACAGGCCTCACTTTAATGCTATATCGATAAATATTTGACAAACTTACCTGAAACGACATCTTTCAGGACGTTGATTATGGGTTAGAAGACAAACGCAACATGCAATAAATACACGAATATACAGTTTATGAATGTCAATTTATATATTTGTTGTTATTATTTCTACTTGACCTGTTGATTTCAATTGTATTCATAATAAGGAATGATAATTTCATCATCCGTCATTATGATGTACATTATGTCATATTTTTGGATGTATCGTAGAAACATAGAAACTCATCAATAAATAACTGTCTCTCTTTGGGATAAAGTAAATATTTTTTATTCATAATCATAAGAGACAGCTGCTCAAAGTCCAAGTATTGATAAAATTATTTAAGTGAATAAAATTAAGCGTGCGTTAAGCTGTGAATTTTATATTTTGTATTAATACGTTTTAGGTGACAATTTTATTGTTGCTGCGTGACTCCCTTTGTGTTCTGTCAATATTTTGAGTGAATTAATTTGTAGAGTGTTAAGCGTTTTTTTGTTTACACCACGCATTCAAATGGAACATGCCAACAGTTATATTTATAAACAATCTTAAATAGCCTAACTATTGTGAATGATATTTAGAGATATGAAATCGCTACCAGCGACTTTATTCTCTTCCATTTTAACTTCAAAGGCCTATTATATATTTCAGTCATTTAAGGTTTATAATATACCTAGGTTGCATGTTTTGCTACACGAAACAGTAATCAGCGATTTATTTTCTAAATGTAGAATTTATCTCAACGCATAAATATGTTTGAATTAATAAATGTAGTTTCACAAGGATTTTTCATTATGATAAAGATCAGCAATAAAATTTACGCCAACTGAAGCTGTTTGTTATGGTTGTCAATATTCATATTTATTTGGAATATCCTTAATGGTTGGCTAATAATTATGGTCATAAAATTACAACTGTGACCGAGCCATTTCGACCTTTTTTGTTTGTTTGTTTTTACTTCAAATGAATGTCAATATTCATAATTATTTGGAATATCCTGAATGGTTGGCTAATAATTATCGTCATAAAATTACAACTGTGAGCGAGCCATTTCGACCTTTTTTGTTTGTTTGTTTTTACTTCAAATGAATGTCAATATTCATAATTATTTGGAATATTCTTAACGGTTGGCTAATAATTATGGTCATAAAATTACAACTGTGTCCAAAATTGTACTATATAGGAGCCTTTCCGACCTTTTTCGTTTGTAATAACTATGGTGATAAAATTACAACTGTGACCAAAATTGTACTATATAGGAGCCTTTTTGACCTTTTTTGTTTGTTTGTTTGTTTGTGTTTACTTCAAATGAATATTGGTTTGTGCAGTGGGTATGTATGACACTACCTTTTTTTGTTAAAGGGATTGTCCAAATTTAAAAACAAAATCACTTAGAACTCTATATCGGTTCTCACATAGCTCGTCTTATTTATATTAACAATATAGCATGGAATCTGTTTCAGTTTTCGAATTTCTCTTTCGATATTAACATACATTTATGAGTGAAGTGTTCGGATTTGAATTTCTCACGTGGGAGACTATCAACTGTGTACAAAGACAGTGCAATGGGTTAGCAAATACCACTTTTCATTTTCGCTCATTACTCGGTCATATGACATTCATTTACCATGGAATTTCACACATCACAGTCATGTGGACATATCACATCACCATCACGGAAATACAAATTGTATATCAACCCTTAGTCAGTTTTAGCACGCGTCACCAAAGTTACTAGATCCCTTTAACATGTTTAATTATTTACAAACGAACACGAGTATTTGAAATATGTAATCGTATATCGAAATGTATTTACATAATGCCCATAATACCGGATTCTAACAACATAATCAAGTTATATTACATGTACATAGGCATGATATTGCTTATCATTGGGAAGACGTTATGTAGGCGTTACTCGCACATTACAAATATATACATTTATATTTTGACTCGGGAATATATATATTTATTTCTGTTTTATCCTTGTTAATTATCACGGATTTGTAAATCATTTTAACTTTATATTTATCATTGCCATCATAGCTTGAGAAATTGTGAGATTAAAAATATGGCATATTTGGCACTCCGGGAAAGAAAACAAACGGCATAACGCGCTGCTTCAACAAAAGTCAACTAAGTATATTTAACAATCAATTCGTTTAGATTAATACAACTTTTCTATAAAGGAGTGTGAAAATTGGGCCGCGGGCTAGGTTTTTACTCAAAGGACCTTAAATCATATTTGCTTTATTCCTCCGTCATTGCCACGGGGAAATCATTGAAGAAAAATAAACTTCATATTATTGTATCACGAAATCAAGCTAAAATGTACTCAACCGAAGATAAATATTGCACTTGCTGTTTTTAGAAACGCTGTAACTCACATCACTAAACTTGTGTTTTTATCTATTTCCTCTCTCTACTTTTTTAATTTCTTCTTTCTTTCATCCCATCCCTCTCTCTCACTCTCTCTCTCTTCCCCTCTCCTCTCTCCTCTCCCCTCCCCTCTCCTTTCCCCCGCTCTCCATCCCCTCTTACTCCTCCCCCCTCCCACTCATTTGCCCTCTTTCTGCTCCTCTCACCGTTTCCCAATGATACAATGTATTTTACCCCCCTCCCCCTTTCCTGACCACAACTGATTAATTTATTTATTTTTGCTCGATCATTTTGTTCTGATTTCTGCTGCATCGTATAGTAGTGGTGCTTCATTGTGATGTCGCAGCGGAGACACTAATTACATAATACAAATAGAACTACAAGGAGTTTATGGATTCTGCCAGTATTAAAGGGATCTAGCAACTTTGTTGACAAGTGCAAAAAGTGATGAGTGGTTGACAAAATGTGTATTCTGTGATCTGATATGTCCACAAAGTAATGTGTGAAAAATGCACGTTAATTGGATGTGTTTTGGCCGAGGAATTAGCAAAAATGCAAAGTGATATTCACTAACTCATTGCACTTACTTTGTACACGGCTTAAATTATCCCGTAGACAGTTTAACATCTGAACACTTCAATCGTAAATATCTTTTGAACGAAATGGAAATCTGCCCCGTGCTTTTATTGTTAATATGAATATGACAAGGTATGAGAGAACCACAAGAGTTCCAAGTAAGTTTTGAGGATTTGGACAATGTTACTAAGGCCCTTTAACCTTTGCTAAGAGGTCGTCCCCCGTCCAGCCGACCCCAACCCCCATCCACTTTGAGAGTGCAAAATAACGTTTTGAAAGTCGTTGGATAACTTGAACACTTGTGACCTGATTAGACTGCTTAGCGTTGGTCGCCAGTTAATCATGCATGTTTCATAATGAAAGTTGATGAAAAATTTAAATCCAATCTCTTCCACAATACGACATTCCATGTATTTCGCTTTATCGGTTTGCGGGCTCTTTTGATTTAAATTTTTTTTTTTTTTCTCTCAGTGTATTATGTTTTAGAAGTGCATATTTATGAATGTGAACTAATGAAACGACCTTATATCAAAATGTACCCAGAAAAAAACATTAAAAGGAAAGAGTTGGTGCCACATTGCTAAAGGTTTCAGCTGCCTTGTTGGCTGTTGCGGTTTTTTGTTTGTCAGTGTTGTTATTTTGTTATTTGTATCATGTTGCTGATAAAGCTTATTTGCTTAGATGCACTTGTCTTCCCACCGGCGCACTTTAGAATGCAACAAACAAATTAACACATTGATCATTATTAATAAAGTATGTCTAGCCTAACGGAACTTGTAATGTTATACAGACAATAATTCATATTTCATTTATTTATGTATTTTTTCTCTCTGCCGCAAACTATAAATCACCTGCCAATCTCATATAGCTTTGTTAAAGTTTGATATTTCCCTTTTTGTATTGCCCTTGAAACATATTGCAAACGGAACAATGAATAGATGCCCCGTTTAACCCCGATTGTTGACTCTATTTATGAACGTTTCAAGGATGAATAATGATGAACAACTAAAGGTTATTTGGTCACACGGAGAGTGTCAGCGGGTGAAACATTTGATTCATTAGATATTACATATTTTTGTTGACAAAAGGACAGATTACGATCGCCCCCTACGATCTTTATTCGGTCCAATTATCAAATCAAATTGCAATTAGCCGAGCAGAAAGCGCGAATTAGAACAGGGGTGATGTCTGACCTATTTGCATCATCATGATCATTACATTGTTCATAATTGTGCGAGCATAGTTATAGCTTTATTTCCCAGATCCAACACACTTGATTTGTATTAATTATCTACACCTTTTTAGTGACGATTCTTTTAGCAACATTTTAAAAATGTATTTCTTAACGCGTTCGTACTTTAAGCAGCAATTTTGTTCTCGGTATATCTCTTGTAAACTTTCATCAGCGATTATTTATACCATTTCCTCTCAGGAATATACATTTTTGCCGTTGTTAACATGATGCTCTAGTTCCAATTCCTCTTCAATTTCAAGGTTTTTTTGCCCCGTTAATCATGGTAATCAGATAAAACATTCGAGTAAAGATGGTTTGAGATAAACATGACATCATTCTGCTCATTAAGTAGAGCGAACAAGGAGATGTCAATAATAAATCAACCTAAATATTTGAAGCATTCATTTTTGGGGAAGTATCTGGAACAAATAGTAGTGTGTAAAATTTTGTAATTGAGTATGTGAATGAGTTTGCAAAACACAAAATAATATCTTATGTGTATATATGGGTAGTAATATTTATTTGATTTGCAGTAATTAAATGCTGTTCAACAAACTTTATTGGGGGCTATTCTCGATCAAAATTGTTGTTATAGATTATATTTGCCAATATATAAGAACGCATTATGGTTATTGAATATATCAGTAAAATCGTGCATTTAATAGTAAATATTGTAATAAATATAATCATCTTTGTCCTATTTCGGCTGTTCCTAATACCGGCTGTCACAGACAATCAACCTTCCCAATTCCCCCTTTCCTGCGGAGGGACGGGGGCATGTGCCCCCACACCTTTCTGATGGCCCAAGGGCCCCCCCCCCCCCAGAAAAAAGGTCAACGATAAGAGTTATCCGGTGAACAAAATGAACAAAGGAGATCGGCAAAATCTTGTAATGTTAATGTTTAAAACCATAAATTCGGGCAATACTGATAACGTCATAATGCTACTTATATAGCTGTGCCCCCTCACGGAAATGCGAGGCCCCTTCCTCCCCACTGGAAAAATCCGATCTCTGCCACTGCATGTACATCCTCCACTGTTACACCATAGGTGTTCAATCAATTATGCCTATTTACGTCTGGGACCGCCCTTTTTCGTCACTATCCGATAGATGTGACCAAGATTCGAACCCTCTGTTACACGAGATGACGTGAATATTCATTTTGAATGAACGCCAAAATTATAAAACAACAACAGAAGAGTTCTGGTCTTGTGGTCAGAGCTCCGCTCTTCGCACTAATCGGCCCGGGTTCGAATCTTGGTCGCGTCTATCTAATGGTGACGTTAAAGAGCGGTCCCAGACGTAAATACTCATACTTGATTGGTTGCGTCTGCAAGAAACAAATAACCAACCAACCAATCAACCACCCCGGGTTCGATCTGATAATATGTCCACTGACATGACTGAGTGATGTGTGACAATTTCAGGGCAAATAAGAGCAAAAGTGCAAAGTGATATTCGCTAACTCATTGCGCTGACTTTGTACACAGTTATAATTATCCACTAGATAATTATAAATCTGAACACTTCTATCATGCATATCTGTATATAACGGAAGAGAATTTTGGAAAACCGAAAGCTGTTCCATGCTATTGGTGATCATGGTGGTTCAAATATAATGAGGTATGTGAGAACTGCCAGAGTTGTTAGTAAAATTGTGTAGATTTTGACAATGTTACCAGATCTCTTTAAAGGTACCGTTGAGTATTGGTATTTCCCGAAGTGCCCCCCGATATTTTTTTGTGAGATAATAAAAAACTGACTGTCAAAATTGAAAGAACATACAATTTTAATGACAGAATAAACTTTATTTGATAAAAATCGGTTCAGAAACAGCTGAAATATCCATAAGTATATTTTTATTAAAAAGGTTCTTCACCGGTAATCACCGGGGGATATTTAGACTTTTTAGAAAACAAAATTAAAAATGCTTAAAGACTACTTGGGAAAAAAATCTGAAAAGGTTTTTAAAAAGTCGTTGATGATATCTCTATTGAATCATTATTTTAACAAAACATTAAATGCACAATTTTGTATGAAATATGGCTAAAACCAGTGATTTTTTTAAAATAGCGCTCTCTTGAGTTGTAACGGCTCTTTTTGAATGATAACAGGGGTTTTACTTAGTCGTTTGTAATTGTGTATACTTTTCGAGCATGGTGAAATTATAACTATTACTTTGTACCGTAATGGTGCATATTTGGTTACTAAAGTTAAGTTTGACCAATACTCAACTATCCCTTTAAGAATGGCGCATGCATTCGGTGTACTGGTGTATATAGAGAGTAGCCTACCATGCTGGAGCAAGGAGGTACCTCCTTGGTTGGAGTAACCCTTTTTTTGGCAACTATTTCCATTTCAGTAGCTTTGCCCTCTATTTACCAAGACTTAATCCACCTGAGTAAATGAAACTGACATAAGTCCAATTCGGTGATTATTGTCCTTTATCGTGAACAATCAAATCAACCACGAATTAAAACCTGCACCCTGTTTATATATGCACGCTCCACCTAACACAAGCAAGGTAGGAACTTATTAATTTGTAAAGCTACATGTAGCTGGTCTTTTTAAGTGACATTTCCTCTTGTGATTTTGGTGTTTTGTAATCGTTGGGGTGTGATTTGTAATATTTAGGATTACTTGTATCACGCTGTTTTTGCGTCAATCTCGGAAGATTAATTGGGGCAAATTAAATGTCGTTGGGTTTGTGGTCGAACAAGCGTTCGTGTTTCAATCCATCTGTAATATAATTCTCATCTTTACGGCGTAACAAAAATGGAATATTGATACAAGGTGAATTAAAATGGGAACAATCATTATGAAAATAACGTTACTATAATGTCTCGAAATACAGCTAGTGTAATATTATCATATTTATGCGTGTGTGAACATTGAGTTAATGACAAAAGCTGGATTCAAAATATTGCCCATTGGCCGTACGTTGGATGGTTGAATCTTAGATATGAATTTCGCACTGATTTATTGATTTGTGTTTTATTTTCATAACGCACGACATGGTTTTCATCGGGGGTGTTTTATTGTTGTGAACGCACGCACGGATACACGTGCGTCAACATAACGCACACTGCGTCCTTATACCTTATGCACGTACAACAAAGTGGTCTGTTCACATTCATTCCCATTCATTCCTGCGACGTTTGTGTATACTTATAATGTTGTCTTTTTCAACTACGTCCTTTAATAATTATTTCGACAACAACCATATTATATTGTTTCGATATAATGTTTAAGGACTGTTGTTTTATGTACATTCTTTTCAATTATTGATAATAATTAGACCATTCCTGTCAAAATGACTATCTTCTTCAAATACTTGAAAACTGAAGAGTCTGAACACAGTACCTTGTAACCAATGTAGACGTAGACATGGTAGAAGCGGACCCTGGGGTGTGGCATATAAAGACCTGCGATCAATCGCAAAGTTGCGCCTAAATAAGCATTTCTGATTGGTTCAAACATGTCAAATGCGCGTAATTTTGTTGACTTACGATTAATCGCAACTCTTTATGCATGCAACACCCCCTGTTATGAGAAACAGTTGTTCTACTATAGCCCCCTTCCTTTCTATCCCCTTCTCCCTCTCTACCCCAACCATCTACATCCTCCTTTTCTAGTTACGTTTTTCTTCGCGAGTGTATGAACACAGAAAACGATGATGGATGGGGGACATATTATTTAATTTTCAATTCGTCTAATGTCATCTTCTTATTTCGTGAAACAATGGTAATGACAAGGAATTGAAGACAAGGAACTCATTTGGGTGTTTTACAACGATCTAAGTTGAACTTAACTAAGTTGAACTTAACTTAATGAATATGGAAAATACTGCTGAAAACTGCTTGTCTACTAAAAAATCGCCAATGTGGTAAAATGAGAGTCGTATACACTTGAACTTAACTTAGAACAAAGATCTAAGTTGAACTTAACTAAGTTGAACTTAACTTAGAACAAAGATCTAAGTTGAACTTAACTAAGTTGAACTTAACTAAGTTGAACTTAACTAAGTTGAACTTAACTAAGTTGAACTTAACTATAAGTTTCTAGCCACCACTTGAAACATTCTCCCATCCCCAGTAGCCCTCATCAGCACTATTTCTTTTGTTCCTGTCTACTCTAGCCTGCTACTGCATTTACACCTCCTCCATTGTATTCCCCCATCCTTTTGTTCTTGTTCACTCCAGCTTGTTGCTGGTCGCACCTTCCACCTACCTGTGTATGTTTATAACTCTATGTTAAGTACAGTTAGCTGTCATTTGTACGCCTGAAGAAGAATCTGCCAGATTCGATAGCTCGCGGCTTCATTGATTTACATTTTATTACACTTGCCTTTATAGTGGACAAGCAGTTTTCAGCAGTTTTTTACATTTATTTCAACTATAAGTTCGATTTAACAATGATGGAGAGCCGTTAGTTTCTTTGTAAAAGATTATTGAAAAAATTATTTTGAAAATGGATAAAGTTTGATCAAAATATGTGAAAATTATTTATTTATTTTTGTTTGCTTTTGAATATGTTTTATTCCAAGGCTACAATTGGCTTTCCATAACATTTAGGTCCAACTTAGAGTTAAGTTCAACTTAGAATCTTAGTGAAACACCCCTGTCGATGAAATACACAATACGAACATCTTAAAAGGACATAAATACAACAAGATGGTGGCATCAAGATGCTAATACGGACCGGAGAAGAAAAGTGAAGTACAGAAGTAGCCATAACTTTAATGAGCGAGCGATTACGGGTTATTACGTCCGTTTGATCCCGTCCTGAGCGCGCGCGCGATGAGCTCGCACGGAACGCACGTCGCGCTAATTTAAGCGCGTGTCCTTCAAATTAATATGCCCGTCTTTAACTATTTCGTTGCCATAGACCACATTAGGTTTGTAATAAATCGATGGCTGATCATGGAGTGATACTAATGAACAGGGTTGAACAATTTCTGGTATATCTTCTCAAACTGCACTCCGATGCGTTGCGTTCATCAATTCTTTCTTTATGGATACTAATTGAACTTATTATTCTCTCCTCGAGCGATTCGGTCAAAATTTGTGATCATTTTATTTACCACTTATGCATGATTTGCATGTTTGTGAGGGGGAGGATAATAATAATGCTCTTGCTGGTCCTAAATTTGTGTTCCATCGCCAAATAAATGCGAATAAGATGAGGGGGGCCATAATTTGCATCGTGGCATTTTACCCAATTTGCGAGCATTAATTTCAACAGTAGTGTAGGCTACGTGGAGCAGGCGGGCGGGCATCCCTAACATACTTTCTCTAACATCTTTAACAATCGTATGACTTTGATACTCTAGCTAATCCATTCTGGAGAAGCGTGTTATAAGTGTTACGCGAAGTTCACTTCGATAAAATGATGAGGGATTAATTCCCGGCGGCCTGGAGCTGAAGAAGGACGAGGTGAAGCTATGGGGAGCTGAAAGGGGGGAGGGGGGGGGGGGGGGGGGGAGGGGCTATTGTCATCCCCAGCGATGAACATTGTGCAACCCTCGCAACACTGCTCCTTCAATGCTCGACCTCCCTTGCCATGCATGTTGGACAAAATAGACACATTTTAAAAAGAACAACTGTCACGAAGAAGTGTTTTAGTAAAACAAAAACAAAATCATTTCAGGCAATAATCATGGTAATATAATAGGCTGCCAATGTGCGGGAAAGACTGCCCCTCTTTCCTCCCTCTATGTCTCACTTTTTGCCCCACATTGTATCCCCTACCCCATTTTAGTTGAACTTGCTATGCCCCAAGGGCGAGGCTAAGGGTTGGTAGGATGGGGAAAGTGCCGATAATGAAGCGAAGACGCGGCTTGTAATATACAATTTGGTACGAGACCTCCTATATTATCTGATTCAAGAAATTATATTCATGAAATTCAATAAATTAATGATAATTTTAGTAGGCATATCCAGGGTTGGTGTGTAGTAGTTTTATCGCTTATGAACAGCGGTCGGTTGTGTATAAAAAATATCAGAACGACATTTGATTAAGTAATGATCATTTTAGTATTATAATACATCCAGTCGGATTGGGGCGAGTCAAAGGAGAAGTGTTCTTCAGATACTATTGCTAATAAACAACGGTCACGGGGTCAATACCAATGAAAATATTATGATCTCAACATCTAATAAATTGATGATGATTTTAGTAGGCATACAATCATTAGGAGCAAGCGTATAGCGAGGAGTGGAAAATTACGAGTAGAAATGTTGATGGTTAATGATGTTGATGAACAATGGTCGGTTTCATATGGACATGTAAATGGTGAACGCCGTCTTTAAACAAGCGCTGACCCTACATTATATTAAGACACTTAAACGTCACCGAATGCATTCATTATTTACCAACAACAACTATATACATATTTGTTTGCTATTTTTTGTTATATTTACAACAATTTAGGATTGTTATAACACAGCCACTATCACACACTTTAACGCAAACAAGGTATTTTATACATTAGTGCACTATATACCGTATAGCATGTGCAATCCATCAACAATATAATTTTCGTAGTTCCAAGTATTTCTCACAAAACTGCGGGACATGCTGTTTTGTTCTCTCTTTCAATTTTACTTTGTATATCTACTTTCATTAACCATTTGGTCACAACACTTGACTCTATCGTAAAGGGATCTATAGTAACATTGTCTAAATCGACCACACTCACTTTCTAATTTCTCTAGTGGTTCTTTCATGCCTGGTCGTTTCCCTCTGAAACCAGATCTGACTTTGCAAACTTCTATACGTGGTTGTTACATGTATTGAAATATTTATAATTAAATTTGAATAAATCCCGGGGATAGATTGAACTATGTATACATTTATAGAAATTGGTTTGCAAACAGCACTTCACATTTTCGCACATTACTCGGTCATATGGAAATATGACCCTCAGAGGGCATTTATTTCAGAGCACAGAAAATACATATTTTATACCATGTTGTTAGTTTGTGCATGTGACAACGCAATAGTTTTTTGTTCATACGCTCTCATTATTTAGAAATCATTATGGATACAACAATTCATTGGAAGCACACATTATGCAAATTTATATAATTATCATTACTAAAAGAGAGAATAATGATCACATATAAGACCTGTTCCGTTATTATTTGACTATTGAGGCCTTTCTAAACAATAATAAACACACGGTGGGTCAACAAAGCACAGAGACAACACAGACAAAGTATGGCATTCATGGATTCTATATCAAAACAAACAAAATACAAACTCTGACGAATAAAAGAGCCATTTGTCCCGACTGACACCGTTTTCCCCATAAAATTTACCGCAGTTAATTTGTGTCTTGTATGCGTGTATAGTTGTTCGAGCAAACACACGCTCACCGTGTCAAAAACAAACCGCGATTTTCAGCAAACTAAATCAACGGTTGACTTTATTCGACATTGTCACCCCAAAAAATAATAATAATACTAATAATACCGACTACGCATCAGAATAGTCTTCATTTTTGTACAATTTTGGTTGGTCTCTTGAACTCATTGGCTCCCAGATCACACCACTCACGTATAGAGTTAATACACGGCACATCAGGTACCAGAAGACAAAGGGTTCACGCTATAATTTGTTAAGCGTCCAGAGGGGTCCCAGAACGTCACGTAACCGCGTGGCACACGGCCAGTGCTTGTACATGGGCGGTGTGAGATAACACGGTCACGGTTTGGTCATCGCCTTGACTGGTCAAGAGACAAGTGACCGATGGCCGTTGGCGAATCTCCAGAGGCCCTCCGGTCATTATCATATCTCGCCCTCATCATTGTAAACTTACTTGACCTCCACTGTAAGGGCATCGACTGTCTGCGTGGCCTTTTGGTGAATAAATATTATTATGCCTGCGGACAATGTCGGTTAGAGTGCGCTTCCTCCATTCTAAAGGTCGCGGGTTCAAACCCCTGCTAGTGCTAGAATGTACTTGCCTGACCTATACACCGTATAAGGATATCGACTGTCTGCGTGGCCTTTTGGTGAAGAAATATTATTATGACTGCGGACAATGTCGGTTAGAGTGCGTTTCCTCCATTCTAAAGGTCGTTGGTTCAAACCCCTGCTAGTGCTAGAATGTACTTGCCTGACCTATACACCGTATAAGGATATCGACTGTCTGCGTGGCCTTTTGGTGAAGAAATATTATTATGACTGCGGACAATGTCGGTTAGAGGGCGTTTCCTCCATTCTAAAGGTCGTGGGTTCAAACCCCTACTAGTGCTAGAATGTACTTGCCTGACCTATACACCGTATAGGGGTATCGACTGTCTGCGTGGCCTTTCGGTGAAGAAATAATATCATTATGACTGACAATGTCGGTTACAGTGCGCATCCTCCATCCAAAAGGTTGTGGGTTCGAGCCCCCTGCAAGAAGGTACTTGCCTGTACTGAGCATTCATTCGCACCAATAATACCCATCGCTGATGTGATGAGTTAACTGGTACAATGGGTCATAGTCGATTAATCTCAAATTAAAGCCAGTGTTTTACTTTTAGTGAATTCAATCATATAGGCCACGGAAGTTGTGACAGACATGTAAGACAGCATCATGCGTGCCCTCGTGGGTCGTGGGTTCGAGTCTCTATATGACAATCCCAACAGGCCTCCGGTGACGTTCATATCTCGCCCTTCGCTTAAATTATTGATACATATTTTTGGTGACATATTGTCATTTTAAAAGTCCTAAAAATGTGTGTTTCATTACCCGAAATCCATAACAGTCCATACCGTGGGTACCCCCATCCCACACCCTTTCATCTGCCCCATGCCTCTATCGCGTCGCTCCCTAAAAGCAGCACCCCCTCCAACCAGAGCCATAGTCCAAACAAGAGAGTACTCTGGGCAAGTTGTCGTTGGTGAGGTTAACCGCTGTAAAAAATTTAAAAAATAGCTTTGTGTAGTGTTTAACTAAGGAGACTCTTAAATAAATACAATAACAAATAATAATAACAATCATTTTTCTTTATATCAACAATAATAATCAGGACAATGATATCTGTAAATCAAATTGAGATAAAGATCTTTGAAATAATTCTGCTTCGAGCAATATTTCTCATCCATCCTCCCGTCCTTGTTTTTTTTAATTTTTTTATGGAGGTTTATACGTTTTATTTATTCAGGGTTTTTTTCTTTTCTTTCGAGTTGATACGGCCACTGGTCGCTATGGTCAAACGAACAAAGGCTGGACGTTTAACACCAGATCCAGTGGCCGAGAACCGGAACGAGTGGTCGAGCACGGAAATGGACGGAAGTACGAATGATGCGTGTTTCTGATTCGATTTCGTTTGGTCTTTTATACTTTATAGATATGAAGAAGAAAAAAACGGCTTAGTGCGATAGTGAAAGTTAAATGAATTTGAATGGCGTGTGTGTTTTATTCATCAGTCATTTTTTATTTCCAGGATGGTGCTTAATTAAAATTATATCTATTGTTCTTGGAATGCGTAAATTATATGTGATGGGAGTTAATTACGTGTGTGGCAATGACCCTCACCATAGCCAAATGAATCAACGCGTGCGTATCAACCACAGTATACCCATGGCATTGTGCATTTAATGCAATAATCGAAATACGTTTTGTATTGACACGATTAATGCGTGTCAAAAGTTGACATTTGCGAGATTTAATTGTGTTTGTTTTCTTTCTAATGCAGGTGCGCTCTACATTGTTGATCTGGTAATTAACCCGTTCACGCCTTCGTATGTGATGCTTTCTATTGAGTTAAAATAATATAGTATTGAGTTGTGTGATAATAATTATTGTATACAAAATATGATAACCATTCAATTAATCATGTGAATGAACTATATTGTATCAAGATGATTATAATCGAAGTGATATCACTCAAGCAGAAAATCTAATGCAAATGTTATTGCCTAGTTATTATTGTTCGTGAGAAGAGTGTTACGATTGTACACGTCGTACCTCTTTTATGATGTGTGCACTAATTACACTTGCACTGTTTAACGTTCATCGACAGATTATGAAGACCCAAGAAGAATAAGTCAATAATAGGGGAAATATTATATAAGGACTAACCCCAAACACATGGCATTGGGGGGGGGGGGGGGGGGGTTCTCTATAATGTTCCCTATTCGGCGTGTGTCGTACGCTCATACCCGCACGTACACCAATACAATCGGTTTTCTATTGCTCATTTGTGTCTTTTTTCTTTTGCGAACACCGCATCATCGTCTGTTATCCGAGATTCGTTTTATTTCTCCGCAGCCCGTACGAGTGAAATAAACTCAATCAAATGCGTGATTTATTGGTAAAAGTGGCTGTTTTTATAAATGACTGTCGTTTGATGTCTTTGTTACATTACATGCAGTGGCATATCGTGGACGTACTGACTGGGGCGGGGGTAGGGGTGACGCCATTTATTGGAACACATTTAATTTAACGTCATTCTATTGGAACACATTTAATTTGTTATGTTTATTTAGTAGTTATTGTTTTGGGGTAGGGCGCGCGTCCCCTCTTGTACTTCGCCGCTGGGGGGTTTCTACAAGTGATGCCTACATGGACTATGCTAGCAGTTTATGATGCATGTATGCATGACCGGCAGTGAAAGGCGTAGCTAGCCTGGGCCTAATGATTTGAGCATTACTTATTGAGGGGATATTTATTTTATATATTATATTTATGTTTTTCTCTCAGATGATTGGTGGGCATATGCCTCCCTCTCTGGGGATACGACACTGGTAATCGGCAAATCATGTATCACCCGTCCACTGCATCGGCGTAGTCATCCCAGAGGGGGGGGGGGGGGGGGGGGGTCACAGAGGGGCCAGATTTGGCTTACAGACTGATAATCTTGTGTTTGGGATTAGAAAGATGTACTAAATTAGTTCATCTATATTATTTTAGTAATTATTAATTATTAATTATTATTAATTATTAATTATTAATTATTAATTAATTATTAATTATTAATTAGTAATTATTATCTATATTATTCTAGTAATTAATTAATTAATAATCAAGTCACAGTAATTATTAATTGATAATAAGGCAGTACCTGCGCAATACATGTAAGACTTGACAACAACAAAACGTATTTCTGTAAATATATTTATAAGAAAAGGTGCGAAAATGTGTACTACTCTACTTGGGCTGTCATCATACGTACGTTGAACTGGAACGAGAGTGATAAATGGACCTTTTTTCGGGGTCGACTTGATCATGTTGAATTGAAATGAAATGGGGAAAAATAATAATAGTCACGAAATTGACGGATTTGTGGGGGTGAAAGGTGGCATGCGAACATTGTACTGAACTAAAGTCCGCATGCAATTGCGCCAATTATTTAAAAATAATCTCCGCCTAATAGCGATCGTAATGTTGACATACAGCGAAATGCGGAATACAAAATCATAACAATGCCCAGGGCAGATTCTCTGGTTAAAATACCATGTATAGAAGAAGGAATCAAAATTGGGTTTTCCAAATTTTTCAAAATCCGTTCACATTTTGACCAGGCTTAGCGTACAGTGACATGAGTTATGGGGGTCACGTGCCCAACCGGATTATGGCGGACCAAGCAGTAAGGGTCAATGTACGAAGCTAAGTACAGAAAGAAGGCCTATATTACTATAAAATAAGTAGTACCAAATACAGGTAGTATACCTCAGTTTGATTCAATGTTGCGGTTAACGCTGTATTAATACTTGACGAGTGTGTATGGAGAATACTTTTCATTTTATCTGTGTAAATCAATATCTAATATCGCTTCATGTAAAGCTAATAATTAAGTTAACTTTAATTTTTGACTTGTATACTCATGTATTGTTTCAATGTAATGGCAAATTTGAAATGAAATTTGAAAATTGGATATTTGCTGCATTCAAAATATATTTACGATTGAAATGATACAAAATTGTCTACGGGATAATTTCATACCGTGTTCAAAGTAAACACAATGAGTTAGTGAATATCACTTTGCATTTTTGCTCATATCTCGGCCAAAGAACATCCAATTAACGTAAAATGTTAACACATTACTTTGTTGACATATCAGATCACTCCAATACACATTTTATTAATCACTCATCACTTTTTGCACTTGCCAGCAAAGTTACTAGATCCCTGTAAAGCCAAATAACAGTACTGGGAAACGCTCCACATACAAACGATGAAAAATATGCTTTCCTCACCTACCACGTGAAAGAATATATCATAACTTAGATGAAAGATTTGGAGGGGAAAAAAATGCTTTTAAATTGACTAATTGAGCATTTATCGGTTCCAAAATAAAACGATCGTTGACAAATTTCAATTTAACCGCGTGCGGAACCGTGTATTTGCTACGTGCAAAAGACTATGCTAGCTGACGATATGCGAGTTTGTCGATATCTCCAGCCCAGCGCTAGCGGAGCGGGTGGGGTAACCCCCCCCCCCCCCCCCTCCCCTAATATCATAATCATGGGTCATTAAGCGATTATGTAGACTATCTTTGGACCTCTAATCCATGGCATGGTATCTGTTTCCTCCGATGACAGTACATTAATCATGTTGTAGGTATCACTTGTATAATTAAATTTGCAAAGCCGATGAATGGCCATGCAATTAGACTGGATTAGATCACGATAACAACGCAATCAGGGCACCTTATAACGAACAATCCAAGTTTTAAAAAAAAGACCTATAGAAACTGTAGATAATTAAAATTATTCGTTGCTTAAAATTTGCATAAACTGCTCATTGTGCCTCTTAAAGGTACGTTTACACTGTTTAATAAAGTATGTACGATTTCGAATGTAATTTAAGAAATATTTGCATGGAATTGATGAATATTATGTGCATCAATATACATGTATTTACATTGGGTAAATCTTGCTGAACAAACAAAACAAGAATTAGCTGATATGTTGTTACTTTTTAAATAGTAATACTGTTCTTTGTACAACTTTTTAGATACCGGTAGGTTTCTTAATTGTGATCGCTTTATCATATTAGGCCTACGTTTTCATGTCAACACGCGGCATAAGGCGAACGGTTACTGGGATACGGGGTAATAGACTGCCAAACCTTATCAATATGACATTATAGACATCGAATGAGACTCGAACTTAATACATTGAGCCATCGAACATGAACATCGGGGTGAAGTTATTTTCACTTGACAGACGTGCAAGGCCGCGGACTGGACGTTACAATGGCACCAAATGGGAAAACGTGTTCGGTGGCCGGGTTCGGCGATCGTGGTGGTCATGGTGGTTGATGGATAATTGTCTCCACTCCTCCCCTATCATCGCCTATCATCCATCATCTTCAAGAACCATTTCTTTTCCTTTTTGGGGAGGGACAGAGGACGATGTCATAATGGCGCGTGGCGGGGTTTAGATCCGACAAACGGTCCGTAATAGGATACGCGGGCTTAGGATATGGTGCGCCGATAGTGTCAATACACTTTTGGATCGTTCAACTGGGGTAAAAACTAGTGGTAGTGCAGTATCCATCAATTGAATCACGTTTGACTAACCATTCACCGATCCAAATAACTGGAATTAAAGAATTGGTCACGGTCTGGGTCCCGTTTCATAAAAAAACGTGCGCAGTTCTTGTAAGGGTCCACTTATTGTAATTACCATGGCAACTGCTGCAATGCTCCATGTTGATTGGCTGTTGAAGATAATTGGACAATCGCATAAGTTAATAATGAAACCGAGCCTGGTCCATATTTAGTCGATCGATGTAAAAACAAAAACAAAAACAAAAAAAATTAATGTGACAAATTATCGTGGAATATATGTTCAAAGATTTATATAAATGTCCTCATATCGATAAACACGTGTAAAACCATACCCCGTTTTAAAACAAAAATGTTATATCGATCAATGGTGGTTAATGGTACTGGCTAATTCGATGGTAATTTTTAACCAACAGTCCAACATCTCACCTGTGTAAGATAAAGTACAGTTTGCTCTAACCCTACGCCAATATTAATTGATTCATCAATTACCTTTTAAAATGCGTCCAATATAAAGTAAAGTTCTGTGATTTTGTCAATAAGCAAAATCGTTCACTTTTACTCACATCGTCCGATCTTAGTCTTTTTGCCACATACTGCACGCCATAATACACAGATATCCATCATTCCTTTGTCGTTGTCGCGCGCTCTGCTAACTCGTTCACTGCGAAGTATTTGTATTTCCCTGTACTCAATACGCGTTACTCTGGGTAGAAGGGGGCGATGGGTTAAACGGATGGACACTCGAGTGACCAGATGCATTTAAAGTATTACACAGGCAATGATTGGTCTCCATCAATATTATATTGTTTTATGTGTTCTTTACTGTACGAAACATATCAGTACACAATCAATCTGAATCAATCTAACGGAAGAAAAATTGAGATAAATGCATTTATATACTAGAGGGATAGTAGAGTGTACAGATGGTATGATTATCATTTTTGCAATTCTTTGGACAGCGACAAAGATACGAGAATTGTTATAAAAACCACACGGAACTAGGGTAATATTTCGTCTTTTTGTTGGGTCTCTGTGTGTCATGCAATGTCCATCTGTTTCAGCCGGCGAACTTGCCTCAAGCTATAAACCAGAGTCGCCACATAAAATTAATAAAAACAAACCTCGACTATAAATTCTGATTCGCCGTGACTCTATTTTTCATCATTACGAAAACAAAAAGGAACGATTATGATCTACCAGTTAAGAGAGATCAATCACTCTGTTATAATCCAACGGTGATTTTATCTATTCTTGTTTCTTTTTTTTTGTTTACAAATCGTTTCGGACATGACATGTTTTGTGTCATTAATCTTGGTTTAACAAGTCATCTATTTTTGTCAGAAAGAAAATTAAAACTTGTTTGCAAGCAATTTCATCCGGTTGTATTTTTCACGTTCCAGTTAGTAGCCATTATCGTTACAATCCTGTCACCATGGCAAATTTATTTCCTTTAACAATTTAAGAGTCACCAACCATGGTCCTTATAGTCCTTATAGTATCGTTGAATGCAGAAATATCAGTTGAAATTCAATGTACTCGCCAGCACGCCGCTGGGCCTAAATTCACAGCCCGTTCGCCCCTCTACGCCCGGCTGGGTATTGGTATATATTGGTATAATTATAGCTTATGCATGCAGCGTACATGCAGTTGAAATGCGTCTATGGTAATCATGGTAATGAAACTTGTTTTTATTTCGAACATGTATTTGCTCAAATAGTCAATTCAAAGCTGTTGTTGTCTAAATATCTACATTAACAGATAAGTAATGATATATTCTTTCACATGGTAGCTGATAAAAGCGTATGTTTCATTAATTTGTTGTGTGTGGGGCGTTATACTATTATTTGGCTTTAGCTTTGACATGCTGTGAAAAAAAATTACAAGCGGACTCGGGTGTGGCCTCGAATCCACGACTTCCAGATTACTAGACATGCGTCATAACCGCTAGACCATAATAACGAATCATAAATCTTACAATCAACGATTCAAAATGACACCCACGGAACTGTAAAAACAAGTTTCATATTGATTTAAAAATACAGCAAAAAACAAAATATATTGAAATCAATTATTCAAAATGGCACCCACACGGTAGCCTACATGCATGTACAAGCGTACAAAACACGCACAAAAAGAGACTACTATCCCCTGTCATACACGTACAATACATGATTACACACATACAAACTTTCCATGTCTGTTTTATGAGAATCAATTCGTACAAGGGGAAATGGTTCTTGGATTTTAGCAAAAGGTCCATTGGCTACAGATCGATTCCAAGTTGATTCAAGGCCGTTGATGACGCCCCGTGAACCATCCCGGGCCCATCCTCCGTAAAAAATCACACTGAGTTCTTTGAAGACAAAACGAAGGGCTAGGACGTGCAGACTCGTGCACAAATCACCTCAAACACGTTTTTTCTGCCATAATTATACGGCGGCGTGAAAAGAAGAGTGTCTTCAATCTATCATCTTTATAGCTGACCCATAACAAAAATTGTTTTATGGGACGGCCGCACGCGTGGGAACTTTTCACGCCTCGAATATTTATCAACGATCATGACGATGAAACCCTTATAAACATGACATTATGACCGATAACCATGGAATCACAACGGTCAGGGGGTGAAAACTGGTATATATATAGAACAATTTTATTGTAGTGACAGAGGGAAAAATTTGGTAAAAGGGGCAATTTTATTGTAGTTTTGTTTTTTAAAGTTTATATATGGGACAGTTTAAGTTGAAGAAGTTGGGGTAAACTACATAAATGTGTTTCTTCAACGGAGGATCGAGAACAGAATGGTCGTATATGTATCATCTATGAACAGATGCATCCTGTTGAACAATGCAAGAAATATGACATTCAAACGGGTGGTATTTCATAAAATGAAGTTTATTTATTTTCTCACCACCATTCCCCCTCTTACCCGGCTATTGGGTGTATGAAGAAACAGTTCACCCTATATACTTCCCTCCAATCGCCAAATAAACTTGTCCCATAAATTCGATCTTCATCATCAGCCTTAAATTTACCGTTTGCATTCATGCATCAGCCTATAACTAATGTACGTATACTGCTTTAAGTTACATTGATGATAAATATATGATTTGTGTTCCTCTCCATTGGATAAATTGTTTATCGCACTTAGCTTCCCCCACCGCCAATAAAATGGTACCATATACCGATATAGGCCTGATGTATAGAAAAATGGCGTAACTAGTAGAGGGGCCGATGGTCGATGCAACCACATGATTATTTTACGGCGCCGTAAACACCCCGTAAAAAGCTGGCCTCGTCAAGCCACGGGAAACCCACCAATAGCCATAGCTACTGAATAGCCACGAACTAGTCTCGTCAGATTCTCGGCCACTCTCTGCACTGTATTACAAGCCAGGTTGTGGCAGAATTGTGAACATTTTGACATTTCAGCTCTGCCTTCCCGTAAGCGGCACGTTTACCCAGTTCTGCCACGTAGTATCACGAGGTGCCACTTATTGCCACGGAATATAGGAACGAAGTCGCCACCAAATAGCACCGATTCATTGCATTCCACATAAATACCAGCTATGTGGCTCTTACGGGAGAGTTTTACGGTAATGTGTGACTGAGGCATTACAACACCATGAACACCACCAGTCCTATACGTACCCTTAATCGCCACTCTTAGTGAGGGAGGCTTACTTCCAGTCCTATAGTATTTTAAGATCAACCTCTTTTTGGAAAAGTGCGTAAGATATTTATCCGGACGTTGGATTTGTCTTGGAATAATAACGACATCATGGGAAATCCGGCCAATTTTCTCTGAAGAAAGCCACTTTCTCTTTTTTTTTGTTCATCCATAATAAATGTATTATGTTATTGTTTTTTTTATTCCAAGTTCCTCTATGATCTTCTATTTATCTTTGTCCCAAAAATGACGCTCGAACGAGATAATGTCCTTGTAATTGTCGAGCCCAGTCTGTCATCCGACCGATTTATGGCGTTGAGAAAACAACTTACCCAAGTCAACTGATAAGTGATCGGGAATCGGGGTTTGCGTAAGCATTAAGTGCATTGGTAGTGGTACTATACAGGGTGGCCCAGAAATAACGGAACGGGGTGCTGGCTATAATGAAGACACATGATGCCCGTGATAGCAACTAGTAACGTTCAATGCGTGCGCCATTGTTATTACCCTTTCTTCTCTATGTTACACAGCTGAACGCACACTCACAATGGCGCACGGTTGATCGTTACTCGATGCAGTATGGCGGGCATCATGAGTCTTTAGTATGGCAAGTACCCCGTTCCGTTATTTGTGGGCCACCCTGTATAGCTGCCAAGGAGTACAGATGAGTCCTGTCTTCCCCCGTTTGATCCAGTTCCCTCCACTTGCTACTTGTTTTCATTTCACGCAGACCAGTGGGTGTTTCACAAAGAATGATTCTAAGTTTGGACCTAATAGCTATGGAAAGCCATGTGTAGCCTTCGAATAAAAACTATTCAAAAGCAAAACATGCGAGTAATTGAGACTTTCAACCAAAATGTATATCAATACAATATCAAGCATCCTTGATAATAACAAATATAACTGTTGTTTAGTCAAATTAGTGCTTTTTCAAAAGAACTGCTTCAATAATTGTACAAAGAAACTAACGGCTTTCCATAATTGTTAGGTCCAACTTAGAGTTAAGTTCAACTTAGAATCTGCATGAAACACCCCCTGTTTTAAAAGTAGGTTAGTCTTTTGGTACTCAAATTGTTCTTCAAGTCAAGCTGTTGTAATTTGTATCCGTACGTTGTACGGGTAAAATTGAATTAGAACTAGAATTGTAATACTTGTTTAGAACAAGTATAGGTGGGCTGGTCGAACTAAAATTAAAGACATAATCAAGGGCTCATTTGAGATAGCTTATTGTCTCAGCTACAACATACTCGAAGTTCAGCGTAAACGAAGCTAAAACGAAGAAGATATTGGTCGCGAAAGACGGGAATGTAGAATCCAGTTTTGAAAAAAAGTCATGTCCCATAGAGAATACACGCAAAATGTGAAAAAATGACATACCTCCTTAAATCGCAAAAATACGCCATGATGCCTTTGTCAAAATGAAAAATCGTGATCATTACATTTGTAGAGAATTGTCTCAGATAGAACATATCAAAATTTGGAAGAAAATCGATCAATATTTACAGAGATACAATAAATTTTCCAAAAATATGCTGACGTCATAATATGCAAATTGAAATTTTGAGTTCGGAGGCCATTATGATGACGCCATGAGTTAATTGAGGGTCAAATGAGACATGAAATCATATCTCCGACTCATAATCTATCCAAATATAAAAAAAAACTTGGGAGTTCCCATCCATTCTGAAGAGTTACAATGAATTTTGTATAGGCATGTTTTTGCCCATATATGCTATGTATTACAAGAGCTCGCGCGCACGGACATGTTTCTTGAACGGAAGCTCATTGCGTTTTTACTAGTCAGAAAAAGGTGAACAAGGTATCAAAATGCTTGGAAAGATGGGCTAAATATGATAACAGAGAAAATTCGGCGATTCTATGTTGCAAAATGCCAGTACGCGCGAAAACGCGCGCGCATGCGCGTGTGCGCGTTTTTTCGTAAAATGCTTAAAATGGCCTAAAACGTATCCAAAATGAATTTGCGACGATTTTGAACATTTTAAAATTTTGCGCGCGCGCTGACGCGCGCACGTACGCATGCGCGCGCGTTTTTTGACCTGAAATTGACCGGACGGATATTGACCTTGATCATGATAAATATGAATGAGAAACAACTTTTCGTTATGAAGATATGATCATGAGAAGATATTCAGAAAATTTTACAAAATGGCGCCTAGATGACGTCATCAGTCAAGGTCAGGGTTCAAAACCTTATTTTGCTTTGTCCATATGCCTATATATATGTGTGCCAAATTTCAAGGCACTTGATTGAGCCATTTTCAAGTTATCTTGCTAACAAAAAAGTGATTGGAAATAAGAAAAATAAAGAATAATAATAAATAAATAAAGGCAATTCTAACGAAATTATGAGGTGGTCTGTATGATGTACAGCCCACCTAATAATAATGTAAAACAAAACATATTTAGGAGTAATAGTCATACATTTATGAGAACATGCAATTCGTGAGAATATTCGCAATATTATTCTTTCAACCAAAATCACGTTGTTATCGGCAAAAATGTTGGCTATATATTTAATTTTGTCGACAATCGATGCAAAGACAATTATTTGGTACAAATCTCTTTTTATTGTTAATAATATTAATTTGACAAAGGATCATATCGTGTCATATTGGCATGATTACAATAAGACAAATGTCCAGCCGCACTAGAATATTCATCATATATCATACATTATTATTGTAAATTGTCAATCATTTTGTTATTCTTGATATATTCCGTTCCCTGAAATTAATGTACTAAAGCGACGTGACTCGCAGCTGACTCTAAGCCTCTGTTGAAGGATCCCGTCCCCGGTGGTACGGCGGTGTTTATTGGTCTCTGTCCGCTGCATGCACGCCTGTCTATTCCCCATCCATCCACCTCCACGTGTTTATGCAGCCCTCAGAACCCGGCGATTGTCTACCAGCGGTGGTGCTATGCTAGGAGTTGCGTAAGGGGAAGATTTCCCCCTAATGATACTTATCAGAGTTACTATTGACTGTCCATATTTATAAATATTGCTAAACAGCGGTGTATAGGAAGGATTTGTTATCATTGGACAGTGGGGGTGGGTGGGGGTAACCAGGTAGACCTTGCATTTTCATAATTGGGCACAGTGATTTGAATATCATCTTTCTTTCCGATTTGGACCTGTTAAGCAAGTAAAACAAGTTCTTCATCATTTTAGGTGATCGAAAATTAAGAATTTTTACCTGGAATTGAGATGATTTTTGCCGATTTCCTTTGTCCATTTTTGTCCATTTCTAACCCCCTATATACCCCCTATCCCGTAGCTACGCCCTCTAATAAAGATTGAAATACACAACGCCATGTTCCCTTAAACACATCTTACACCACATATATATTTCCAAAGATATCCAAGCTCACTCCCTCTTTAAAGCGGTAGTTTAGTTTTGGTAGAGAGGGCGCTGCACATCACAATTTTTTTGTGAGGTAATTAAAAACTGAGTGTCGAATTTGAGAGAACATGCAATTTTAATGGCAGAATAAACTTTATTTGGTCAAAATCTAGTTGTTGATGATCTCTCTATTTAATCATTATTTCAATAAAACATCACATGCATAATTTTGTATGAAAATTTGTAGAAACCAATGCCTCTTAAAAAAGCGCCCTCTTGTGTTTTAATGGCTCTTTTTTAATGATAACAGGCTTTTTACTTAGTCGTTTGTAATTTTGTATACCTTTCGAGCATGGTGGAGTTATAACTATTAGTTTATAATGTTACTGTCCTGGTTTGGTTACTAAAGTTCAGCCTTACAAAAACTGTACTACCCCTTTAACCCACCCCAACTACCCCCCCCCCCCCCCCCCCCCCCCACCTCCCATCAACAACAAGAACAACAATTGTTTAACCCTGGTCATACTCTTGTTTTCGACCAGGTTTTCCCAAATAAAAAACATATGAAGAGGGGTTGTGGTCATGTGATCAAAGCTCTGCCCTTCGCGCAACTATGCCCTGCTTCGAATCCGGATTCGTGAATCAGATACGCGGTGCCATCTTTACGAACGCGGCCTTGCGCACGGTGCGTACTGCACACTGACGCAATGTTATGTTGTTGTTGTTGTTGTAATTTAGTTCTTTTTGGCGATTAGTCTATATTGACTTTTGTCACCACATACATTTCTCTCTTGATAGTTTAATATATTTATATTATACATTTAAAATACACTACCTATTTTCAATAATTATATACATTTATTTTGTTCTTTCTTTTTCAAAACAAAATTAAATCATATTTTTAAAACAAATCTTCAAGACCGTGCGCGCAACTAGCCTAGTTCTAATGTTTGTAAATACAAACATAATTGAAAAAAGGAAGAAGGAATAACTAATAAGTCATGTTGTTGTTGTGGTGAATTATAAAATACTTCTATGATAATGGACAGATCATACAATATTTTTCGACTTCAATTTCATTTCTTTTATTCAGTTGTCGAGTCACGTAACTTGTTTCTGTACAGCATCTATTGCGGATGACAGTGTACTTAAGTGCATTTAAAGGGATCTTGTATGATTGTCGAAATCGACAAATTTCACTTAGAACTCTAGCAGTTGTAACATACCTTGTTGTATTTATTTTGGTTTTTCCAAGTTTTCTTTCGCTATAAAGATACGTATGATTGAAATGCTTAAATTTGAAAGTCTCCCTGGTACCATTTCAACATTGTACAAAGTCAATGCAATGAGTTCGCAAATATCACTTTGCATTTTCGCCTATTACTCGGCCATATTATATAGCATCCATTTAACATGGAATTGTCATATATGACGCATCACTCAGTAAACATATCGGATCACATAAATGCATATTTGATCAACTCTTTGTTATTTTTTGCATATATATATGTCAACAAATGTACTAGATCCCTTTAAGTATTTTCCTGTTCTACTTTCCCTACCGAACACATGAAAGACGAGCTATCTAAACTAGGCCAAAACTCATTCTCACCCTGCACATAACCCCATTCAGCAACTCTGCAATACAAGATGGCCCAGCCCAGTGTAAATTGTTCAAATGGTTCCTTTTTCTGAATCGGAATATCTTTTTTTCTCTCTCTCTTCCTTTTCTATTTTTATTTTTGTTCAACTAATGGACAGGTGTTGAACATGGACGATATGTTAAAGGGATCTAGTAACTTTGTCTGATTTGACCAAATTCACTTGTATCTCTAGTTATATAAATATAATAATATGATAATATAAATTAGTATCAAACCGGCTTCGAGTTTCCAATGTTCTTTCTTCCCAATATTGAGATGTTCATGTTTTTATTTGAACAAAACCTGCCCGGGGATCGTTTTAACTGTGTTTACAAACTGATGTCAATTATAGTTAGCAAAACCCCTTTGCAATTTTGCCCATTTCTCGGCCATACGACATTTATTCAACATTGAATCATGCATTGCACACATCACTCAGTGGACATATCAGATGACAGAAAATATACACATTTGATCAACCCTTTGTCAGTTTTTTTAATAATTACGTCGAAAGGGTTACTAGATCCCTTTAACATGCGCGTGCTCGGTTGCCCCCCTTACTCTTTTTCCAATACACACTTTTCACCTTTAGCCCTGAAGAAAAACAGAAAAGAACTGCGTTTGATTGCAATCTAAACTCTTTATGCGGCGCATGTCAGCCCAATTTACGAACGATTTAAAATGCATTACATTCAGAAATGAGGGGGTAAAGGCCGCAAGGAGTATATATCGGGAATAATGGCAAAAACGGAAAACAGTCCTTTGAATTTGACATATGACAAAAGGGGCCGGGGGCAGCCCCTGTTTGGTTATAGCCCCGTTAACTAACATTTCTCATTCTTCTCTCTGATTTACGTATATGAATTGAGAGAATTGCAAACCAGCGTGGTATATTTGTCTTGCTTCCAAGCGAGTTAAATTGTCTTTGTTTCTTCTTCCCCTTTGTCATCTTTATTTCATAAAATCATTTTTTTTAAACAGTCACAACACAGGTAAAATTTACAAGAACAAGAACAACATTATACAACAAAAAACAGAGAATAGAACAGGTAAGAAAAATACATTGTGACAATATGAATGTGGAGGGATCAGAAGAAGTTTGAATTAAAAAACATTATTGGTATATGATCCATCTGTTTCACAATGAATGTGTTGTGTTTATGTACATGGACGAAACGTCACGGATCAACGTTAAATATCTGTATAATTTATAATATCTCAAGTTGGAAGCAACATTTACAGACTTTATCCGTGACATTTGGGAGAGAAGCGAATAAGTGGAAACTTATCAAGCCAAAATGAACAGCAGCCTGAAGTTGAGGATACGTCTCAACAGGGGCGTAGCTAAGGTGGGCATGGGGCACGTGCCGCCCCCGCCCCAATAATTTGTTTTAAAATTAAGAGGAACATATTTGAAAAAAATTAAGGAATTCATTATGTGCGCCCCAAAATAATTTGCATGCCCCCCCCCCCCCCCCCCCCCCCCCTCCCGATTCAGACCACGCTACACCACATGAGCCACAATTAAAGGGATAGTTGAGTTCTGGTAAAGAGAGTACAGTTTTGGTCAAACTGGATTTTAGTACAACCAAAACCTGCACCATTACATTACATATTAATAGTTATAACTCCATGCACCATGCTCGAAAGGAATACAAAATTACAAATGACTAAGTAAAAAGCCTGTTATCATTCAAACAGAGCCGTTAAAAGAGCCGTTTTTCATTATCTCACAAACAAATTATTTTGTGTAACGCCCTCTATACCAAAACTCAACTATCCCTTTAAGTTTTGGACGCGACAATATTTCAGGAATTCACATCACAAGCCTCAGTTGAGCAGGAATCATTGCGGGCCGACGTCCGGGTTTGTGCGGCCTAGTTCTTGTTTCACCTCCCTAATATACAACCCTGTTCTGGCTTGTATTTGTGTTCTTTTGGCGGGGTTTCCCCTCGGGCTAGGCGAAACAACAGCACGAACCAAGCCACCCAGCAGAACAAAATAATGTAATCTCCAACTTAAAAACATTGAGAAGGGAGGAAAAGACGACAACAGAGAAAAAACAAGCACGATCCTTAACAGTCACCTAGCCATCGACCCCTAAGAGGAGAACATAATGAAGGGATAATACATTATTATGACAATTCAGGAGGCATTTTACGCGCATTTGGTGCGAATTTTTAACACTTTTCCCCGGCAAATGGGGTTTGCGGGGTTTACTTAAGACCACTGGGGGTTAGGGCTATGGTTAGTGGCACTGTATAGTACTACCGTTTGGCTACCAGCAGCCTCAAGCAATTTGTATTGGTCTGCCAAAGAAACAGGCCATGTTTTCACTGGATGCCTGTCCACACTCATGACACTCTTGCGCCAATCTGTAATAATGTAAATGGAATTATCACAGTCATACTATAAAATGTATGAACACTTGTAAATGAGTTTCAGGGGGTTAAGTTTCATGGGGTATTATTTCGGGGATAGGGCAGCATCACACTTCTCTAGACCATGGACCAACAGATGAAAGCAAGCAGCTATTTGTTCTCCTTTTTCTTTTTTTTTTTTTTTTACTTTCACTCTCAGCACGAATGTTCCACCTAGTTCGGTGTGGCCATTGACTCTTTAGTGGTCTTCTCGCGGATATAAACGTGATACATGGGGTTAATGGGGGCACTCACCCTTCCCACCCCCCCCCCCCCCCCCTCTCCTCCCGTATGGGCCGCTCTTCCCTCCCCCGCCCCCTCCCCCACATTCTCGCCCACTGCTATCTGGTTATAGGAAGAAGAAAAAATACATATATATAAATATATAATTCAACCAGGGAAATGGGAGTCTATAATACCACCTCCCTGATAAAAAAAAACAATGTATTCGTATTCGACACAGCAGACAGCTCATCGTGGGAAGCTTTGCGTAATCCCACCCATCTCCCTCCCTCCCACCCCTCGCCCTGTCCTATTTGATCCTAGCTATACGACTGTTTGTCCGGAACTTTTTTTAAATATCAGTTTAATTTTGTTTTAATGAATTTCGTTAAAGATGCTATCTAGAGAGTCTGAACTAATACTGCATTACAGTATCGTTCTCTGCGTCTCCGTGTATTGACTTTATTATGTGAATTAAGCGATGATCTTTTAAAGCAGATGTGCAGTAAATGAGTTAAATATGAGGATGATGATAATGATGATGATGATGATGACGACGACTATAACGACGATGACGATATGATGATGATGATTAGGAGGAGGAGGAAGCGGAGGAGGACGATGATGATGTTGTGGAGGAGGAGGGCGACGACGACTATGATGACGATGATGATGATAATAATGATGATGATGATGATGATAATGATGAGCTTTCAAAATGCGTTCCATCAGCCTTTTAGGATTTATATGTTTAAAGGGATAGTTGAGTTCTGGTAAGGAGAGTACAGTTTTGGTGAAACTGAATTTTAGTAACCAAAACCTGCATCAACCTGCATCATTACATTACAAACTGATAGTTATAACTAGAAAGGAACACAAAATTACAAATGACGTAGTAAAGATCATGTTATCATTCAAAAAGAGCCGTTAAAACGTAAGAGGGCGCTCTCTAAACACTCATCGGTTTCAACCATTTTAAATAAAATATTGTGCATGTGATGCTTTGTTGTAATAGTGATTAGATAGATAAATAACCAACAACTATTTAAATACCTATTTTGTAACTTTTTGAAAAGAGGAAGCATTTTCTTAAATTTGTAACGGCTGGTTCAAAATTCTCTAATAAACCTGGGGCCCCAGCTTTATTACAAATTGTTATATTTATGGATATTTCAGCCGTCTCTGAACCGATTTTGATCAAACAAAGATGATTTTATTATTTAAATATGCTCTTTCAAATTTTACACTCAGTTTTTAATTACCTCACAAAAAAAAAAAAGTAGTCTAGCGCCCTCTCTACCAAAACTCAACTATCCCTTTAAACTGTCAAATCCTATAGTTGTGTTCAACAGTGTTTGAGATTTTAGCAATTTCTTGCCTTATTATACTATACGAGAATTATGATTGAAATCCACAAAATTACCTATTTGAAACTAAGTCTGCCAATCTGAAAATAGCTCTTGTTAATCGATTAAAACATTAACATAGATACAGGGTGGCACGGAGGGCACGTGACCCCCCCCCCCCCCCCCCCGCCGCCAACCCACCAAATAATGTCACAGAAACAAAAATATAAAAATTGGGGGGGGGGGGGGAATAAGGTGTAACCCCGCTTTTCACCTCTTCCAAATCAGTCCGACCACGGTATGCCATTGGGTTCAGATTATGCACAAAAAAGTTTACCTACTCCGACTTTCAATGAAATAAAATCACTAGATATCATTTTGTACATCCTTGATAATAATTTGGGGTCATTAAAAAGTAATCTCGCCACTGATGTGTCTATTTGTATATTCACAATATTAGAATAATAATAATAATGTAAGAACGCTTTCCCGTGGTCTGAAGTCTACTCTTTTTTTGGGGTTAATTTTGTATAAATTTGACACTGTTTTTCAGGCCACCTTCCCATGAATTCACACGGCTGCAGATGAGCGCGTCCAGCCGAAACGCTCCACGGGCGCGAGCCCCGCGAAATCGCAGGCAACGTGGGGGTATTATAGAATCCTTTTGAGCGCAATAGGGGGTATACCAGCTGAAAACCACCGGCATGATGCGTGCGGTTTTCTTAGCGCGGGTCTAAAACCACTATCGTGTATTATTCGTGGTACTCGCACAACTAGCAATGCCTGGTCCATTTTCCTTCCCCTTTTGAGATAAATTCTCTATTTTTTTGCACATGCAATTAGATTTCGAATCAGAATCATCAATCCTTTCGTTTTCCTCCTTACATAGTGTTCAATTGTCTATCGAATCATCGAGTGATTGAGTGTGAAATTTGTCCGCATCATCATGCGTCATATTTTGATTTCGCCAACTGAAGAAGTGTATCAGGGAATCGATAATATATAGGTTGTGTTGAGTAGGCATGATGGTAGGCGAACGCTCTAATAACAAGTGGCCTAACCCTTACTGGTGGTATAATATCAAAGACAGCATCCTGACAATGGATGATGCGCATGTGTCTCTACTATTTGATTTAACCGCATAATTATGGGGACAAGGGCATTGCATGTAGAAGGAAAAAAAATTGACGATGAACCACAATCAAACCTAATCTCTTTTTAATAACGCCCCCTCAAAATAAACAAGCAGACACACTGACACTCGAGCTAGGAAGAAATTCGGATATAAGTATATGTCTATATAATAGCACACATACAGGACACCACGATGTTTATAATAAGGCATACACGCGTATTAGTCTCTTGAACAATCATACAATCACCTGACCAAACAAACCGAAAATTTAATTCAATTAATATAAATCAGGTTTTATTTCTCTATCCCAATAAAAGAAAACCAATATACGTTATCAAAATAGAGAGATATGTCATGTATCATCAGGGCCCCGTTGCAGAAAGAGATACAATCGATTGTAAGTCAGATCATGTGTTCTAAAATGCGCAAATCTGATTAGTTGAAACACGCACATTTTATTACTTACAATTGATTGTAACTTACAATCGATTGTATCCTTTTCTGCAACGAGGCCCATATCTAAATGATATTGCAAACTCTGAGATGAGTTTTTAAAATTTTACACGTTTAAATGTCACAAATAAATTAAAACACTTTGACTCAATTCATTTAAGCGACGTATTCTATTAACATTATCCAAATCCACAAAACTTCATGTTCATTCGAAATCTAGTGGTTCTCTCATACTTTGTTGTAATCGTATTACCAATAGATAAAGCATGGAACATGTTTTGGTTTGTCAAATTTCCTTTTCGTTTGAAAGATATTAACGATTGAAGTGTTCGGATTTGTAACTATCCACTATTAAATATAAATTTGCATTTTCGCTCATTACTAGGGATGTGATGGGTATTTCCATTTATCTGTTTAACGTGACATTTTCACAAATTACTAACTAGACATATCAGATCACAAAAATACACATTTTTTCAACCATTCATCACTACTTTTTGCACATGTCAACAAAGATACAAGATCCATTTAATGTGAGAGAAGGTGGTTGGTTGTATTAATGGCGGAGACCAAAGACCACAAAGTAACTAATATGAGTAAAAGCTGCGAGTTCTTATCACGAATAGCACATGGAAGAAGAATACGGTCTACTAGGACGTTCTAAATATACGTGAACACGAAGAAAGTTAACAACACATACGAGGAACAAATGTAAAGTCTTTGAAAGTATGAGGGGATGAAACTCTTCGGGTAGTATAGAATAGAAGCTTTTTAAAGGGACTTAGTAACATGTCCAAATCCTCAAAATCCAGTTGGAATTCTAGCGATTCCATCATACCTTGTTTTATTCGTATTAACAATACAGACATGGGACAGGTTTCGGTTTTTCAAATTTCCATTTCGTTCAAAAGATATACGATTGAAGAGTTCGGATATGAAATTTTCTACGGGACCTTTCCAGCTGTGTACAAAGTAAGTGCAATGAGTAAGTGAATATCACTTTGCATTTTCGCTCATTTCTCGGCCAAATAACATCCAAATAACTTGAAATTTCCACACATTACTTTCTGGATATATGAGATCTCACCAATACACATTTTATTAACCACGCATCACTTTTTGCACTTGTCAACAAAGTTACTAGATCCCTTTTAAAAGGGTATATCAGGAGAGAACGTAAGAGTTATCAAAACATATGAGTACCATATGGGAGAAGAGGTCGAAAATAATCTTCGAGAAAAGTTCTTAAAGAATGAGAGAACAAAAATAAAGTTAAGGAAGAGGGGGGGGGGGGGGGTCGGAGAAAGAGTGGGTGTGTCCTTTGAAAGAATAGAGAGGGTCACACTTACACCCCTATAGGGGGTAGCGAACAAGTGGAACAGCGACTGGCACTCATGGCAATAGTGCTGTGAGAGTGGACCGCACTCTATCCAGTGTATACAAGAGCGGTTCGAGGAGGGGCTAGTTAGGGCTGGTTAGCTCGCGTGGCTGACACGCGCCGACCACTCGACTGGACCAATCCTTATCGATATGCCATATCTATCCCTTCCTCTCTCCGTCTTACTTTGTGTCTTTCTTTCCCTTTTTCTATTTCTCTCACTCGTTATTCTACTCCTCTTTCTCCCTTGTATATGTCCCCTTATATTTTCTCCTTTTTTTCTTTCTCTCGATAAGCCTGGTGACATCACAACCATTACAAGAGCATGCTTGGCTATACCACGGTCCATGACGAAACACAAAACAAACCACCATCAGTCACGTGATCTGATTAGCCAAACTTCAATAGAGGAAAGCGTGAAAGAGAGAGAGGGGGTGGAGAAGAGTGAAAAAGAGGGAATGTTTCCGTAACTAAAAAAAAAAAAAAGTGGGTATGAGAGGGCAAGCGAGGGGTAGGTAAAACCACAAAATCACTGGTAGTCGGTGCTGATGTGAGGGGCTTGTATAGAGAGGGGTGGAGAGTGGTTAGTCGGTGATGTATTTAGGAACGGGTGCATGGGGGGCTCACAAGGGAGAAACAGAAAACTGAGGGCCTCCCTCAAGAGACGTTCTCTGATTCGCTGGTTGGGCGCGCGACAAGAGGACTTGTGACCAATACGAGAGCGGGGTATACTTGTCTTGGCGCGAGTAGCCGGACACAAGGCGAGAAGGGGTGCATGCCATGTACCCACTTGTTCCCCCCTGATATATACCCCTGTCGTGGGAGGCGTGGATGACATGGTTTAGACATCTCACTTCGCTTTTTGGCGCGAGTTCTCCTGTCATATATATATCCGGGGACACCACCCCAGACCGTCATCATAATACTATAGACCGTGGTCTTCGGACACCTCTGATCCAACCCGAGCAGTCCGGGAAAAACACAAGTGCAATAATTTATTTCGACGTTTGCCGAAAACACGCCGCTAATTTTCACAGCTTCATCCTATCGTTAACTGTTTGGTTGTACCATAACATTTTCTGTCGACAATTTTGACTTAGCAAAGAATGATAGTATTGCTTTAACGAAATTTAAAGATCGACATAAAACTGTGGATAGTGCAATATTTTATCGCCAGGGAGACTCATCTACAACATTTTTTGTTGTCTAACCAAAGTTTTAAATTTTGAACGCTTGTACTCATTCCATGGTACTAATTCAAATATCAATTCAAGTTGAACAATTTTTGAAAACTTGTACTGCTTTAATGGTTCAAGTATCAATTTAAGTTGGACATTCTGAGACCTCGCGAGTAAGACGCCTTCAATCACGATGTCGCGCTCATTTTACGTCGATTCTTTGATTCTGAACCGCACACCGCCCCTGACACCGACCAACGGGAACGACCACGCCCGGCAGCCAGTGTCCATCCACCACCACGTCCGCTCGTCCCCCGACGCGAAGGCGACTACGATCCCGTGCTTCAGATCGCACGCCGACGCGCTGTCGTCTTGCCCGCTGTGCGTCCGAGACCACGTCGCAGCGGCCGCCGCTCACCCCTGCCACCCGCGCCTTCCGCCCCTCACCACCAGTCTCCCGTCACTCTTCAAGTCACCGTTGCCCCTTCCGGGTCCGCATCCGACGTCGGGCCACCTCCACCACCACGCACATCACCCGCACCACCCCGACCACCTCCACCACCACCACCACGCCGCTAGCGCGGCCACCCGCTCCCTGCTGGAGGCTTACCAGGAGGCTGCGCACCTCCGCCAGGGTACGTTACCCCTCTCCCCGGCTCGCCTGTCACCCCACCGCACCCCCGTGTCTGTCTCCGTCTCATCCCATCACGAGCCGTTCAGACCTTCCGCCGATCCCAGGAGGATCCACTTCATGCCAGTCGGTAAGTTTAAAACCCCTTTTATATTATTCGTAATCATTTCCCTTTTTGTTGTGTGCCATATATATGTTAAGAATATATATACAATTTCATACCTACACACATTTTAGATCATCACCAACAATACGAATTTGTAAGAATTTTGAGGCGGTGGGTTTTCGTAGATTTCGTAATTTTATAACAACGTTTCGAATTATATATCATTAAATAATTAGTATTCCTTAATTGGTTCTACACCTGTACCAAAAAAGAAATAAATTAAAAGATACAATAAACAAAAAAACAGTGAAATACCGCAGTAGATTAAATTAAATCAAGTTGGATCAACAAGTTAGAAAAATTACTCAGCATGCAACAGTTTCCTCATCGTGGGGACGAATTTGTAATTGAGATTGCGGCACCCACTTTGAACTTCGCTAATATCACGAGAGTGCGAGAAGTGAGGTGGGAGGAAGAGAGAGGTGGTTAGAGGGTGAGAGAGAGAGAGGCTAATAACGGGGTACGAAGGGCAACATATGGGGGTATAGGTAAAGAGAGTAAGGGAAGAAGAAGAGTAAGAGAGGAGGGAGAAATTGAGGAGCGTGCGCCGGGGTTAAATCGCCGTGTAATAAATCAAACATCTCGCGCGCACACACCCACCGATTCTGGTCGGTCGGTACTCCAGCGGTCTCTTCACACCTTCCGTCCAATAATCTGCGGTGTCGAGCTCAATTTGGTGTTAAAATCCCGGGTAATAATCATGATGATGTTGGGGGCATATTAAGAACGTCGGAGTTCCGCTCCTCGGCTGGCTGGCTATCGCATGCTAAATTGACTTGTTAATGCATCCGCCCTAAAGATATTAATATGAGGGATAGTAATATGGCTTCGTATTCCGTCAAAATGTGAACTTGGTATTGATGCGTGCCTGCGAATATATTGAAAAAGTACATGTATAGTAATGTGTCATTAATTTGTAACCCTCTAACTACAACCATGGAAGCTAGCATTAATCTTTTTGTTTTATATTTTGATAATGAATATCTGATTAGGTGCTTTGCTAGGAATAAAATGTACCACAGCTTGCACATGAACAATAAACGTGATATACATGATAATAGTAAACATGGTTTCAATTATATGGGAGACCCTTCGTACATGTCTATGATTCTTTGTTATAGACGAACAATATAAAATGCGTCAGTAATAAAACATTGTACGATACAGAACAAAGACACGTTATATACTTTAATTTAAATTGATCCTAAAAGATGTAAAAACAAAACAGACAACAACAAAATAAAGAAATGAACGAATAATCTCCTGGAATGTTTTCATGATTAAAATATAAATTTGGCTCCTTAACTTAGGTCTATTACATACTAGACATGTAATTGTTAATTTGAGTTGGATGCTCTTCTTAAGGCCTTCTAGAAATAATTTTGACAAACTGTAATAAACTCGAGAGTTTATTAAATAAATCAACAACCATTAGACTGGGATTATACCTCCAAAATAATGTCTAACTGGATTATCTGTATCCCCTTTCACTAAAGCCGATAATTGCGCAATGTTTACGTTAATCCGATTCCATTCTGATTGGATTAGATATCGTCACCTGTCTATGACGTCACTTTGTCTGGGGCTATATACACAAAGCTACACTGCATCAGCATGTTTAAAAGTAAATCATCAATTATCTATAATTATTTGATTGTCTTTTTAATCTCTAAACGGTCTTTCTATTTTGCATTCTAAACAGTATTCTTCATATGAGAATATAAAACAGTTGCGCAGATTAAATTAAATTTCAGGCGATGTGTTCAGGAAATATTAACTAATTTAAATGAAGTCTTGTCTAAGAGTTACTGAATTCGACTCATATATATATTTCCATAACAATTATCATATATATATATGCTAATAGTTTACAAAATACAATGCACAGTGTAAGATATAACAAGGTATGTAATAGCTGTTTCCATAAGCAAATATAACTGCTACTTCTACAGTTCTAAATTAGTTCAATAAATGTTCTTTCCTCCCCCCCCCCCCCCCCCCCCTCCTCTTATTTCTCTCTTCCCTCCAATGCGCCCTTGAGTGCGCTCATTCACTGTGGCGAGCTATAGCTAGCCAGCAACCTGTAGATGAAACCCGCAAAGTGACGTCTATTACCATCATTATGTGAACAATCCCCCCACAAATCTGTTAATTGGGGTTAGGGTTTGACAGTTTCCATAACCTCCGAAATGGGGGGTCCTACTTATCCCCCCACTAAGCTGCGACGATTTGATAGGTGCACGCACGGTGAGCAAACACGGGCGCACGGCGCGCGCTGCGTGATATCGCCCCGCCGCGACTCTCGGCGTGGGGGAAGTGTGAGAAACACTCACAATCACGTATACGAATGTATGGTATCGCGCCCTGTCTTGGATTATGTCCAGTTTTAGGGAGAATCCATGGTCCCAACATGGATTGGCAGCATGAAAGGGCCTGGGGGAAATTCCCCCCCCCCCCCCCCCCCCCCACGGGGGGTACATTTATTGATGGGATGCAATCGGTTGGAAAAGGGACACGGGTGATGAGATGTGTGTGGAGAGGGGTGTGAATGGGATGAGGAATAGTGTTAGCTATAAATGGCGGTATGAATTTATCCATTAAGATATACAATCATGTATATATACTTCCATAAGCAAGGTTGAAGAACATGAAGAAAAGGGTGAATTAATGCAGTTAACTTATTATAGAATTGTAAGTTATGAACGTATTTCGTCACAGGATTAGAGCGAGTATGTGGAGGAAAGGGGGAACTTTTACGTAATACGGTATGATAGGGGTTAATGTGCGATGGAACTCATTTCCTAAATGGGCGAAATAAATAAATGTCATAATGATGTACAAGAGGAGTACTTCGTGGTACAAGGAATTTAATAAAATTCACTTCAGGAAAATGGGTGTTGCAATATGGGTAAATCATCACTATAATCTTTCTTCTTCTTTTTTCCCCTTCAAATTATACATCGTTCTGTTTAATAACCGTTCGCCTTATCGCTTATAGCGCTCCAAAAACTATCTGCCCTGACCAGTTCGTGATTACTACCATACCTACTGGACGCGTGGTTAAAGTGAAAGTCCGCCATCAGCGGTCATAAAGAGATAGTGTTCATCCTCATGACTTGTGTCCATGCATGTGTGTGTCTTGTGGTATACCCTTCCGTCATTGGTATACGCGACTACCAATGACAATTAATTGCTCTATCAGCCTTCCCCTTCGAGCCAATTACATGTGAGAACTGTGTGACTATCTAGCATCTTGTTTAATACTGCTCGCTTGGGCGGCGGAGCTCGACCCATCAATTTCACTCCTACAGCATCCCCTCGTCATTATTTATGGATGTTGTGGAAATTAACTCCAGTTGATTTGTTAAGACGGTTTGTAATTATTTTGAACACAACGTCACGTTGACAGCTGTAACAGGTGAAAATATTTTCATTTTCTGTTCGAGTGTTGATGCATAGAGCATTACATTTTAATAACCCCCCGTTCACCCTTTCATCCTTTCGTTCAAACTCCCCCCTCCTTTGTGTTCCTTTTCGCTCCAGCACCTTCGAACACAGCGTCGTATCCAACCTTTGGTTCATGAATGGCGAACTTCACACGCACACTCAAAGGAAATACAATATTTACAAAGTGCCTCACAACAAACACGAACAAAATAATAATACACCATGTAGAGGGGACAAAATATTATGTGGGAAGATGAGTCTAGTAACCTTGACTTTGGTCTCGGCCTGTGTGAAATGCCCCCCGGGGGCGATATGGATCGCTAGGGCTGAAAGGACCGACCCTCGACTATTGTATCTTTTGTGCGATTCGCTTGACGCTTTACGAGTTAAAGATATCATAAAATTAAACCTGTTCATTTTGTCTTGGTCATAAATATATAGTGTATTGTTTTGTTGCGAGAGTGTATTAAACAACAATGTTAAACTATATAGCCTATCTGTATAGTTTTGAAAAGTATATATTTATCTACATCTGTGTCAAGTTAATTTGTGGGAAAGGAATGGTACATCTCCCAGTTTTGATTTGGTTGAGTGCATGGAGTGAGTTTTATTCATTGATTAAGTTTATCACGCCTCGAAAGTGAAAATAATTTCCCACAACCATGACAATTAATGGTCATTTCATCAAAATCTGAAAACAATAAGAGGATAATTAATTTAAATTTCATAGCGATTTACTTAACAAAACAAGAAAAAACAATGACATGTCATTGGAAAGCAAAATTATTGTAAGGGGGGTTCATCGTTATTCTCCCCACGCCTTTTGGATAAATTCCATTTTTTCTCACGGTTTATTTTGCTATCGACAGTTCAAGGTCATGCACATTCGAACCGGTTTTTTTTAATGAATATAAGTAAAAAATCTTTACACTAAACTTTCTCTATAAGAAATTTACACTTGTTTTTTAATTTATATATTAATCTCAGAGAAAATTAAATATCAGTTTTGGTACACATTTGTTGTTTCTTGCCAAAATCATTAGCTGATACCATGCGGTGTTTCACAAAGATTCCAAGTTGGACTTACATTTAAGTTTGACTTAACTTTAGTTAGTTTCTTTGTACACAACATAACATTGAATTAAAAATCACCAATATGTTCTATTATCAAGGATACCTTCATGCTCGTGATGTTTAATTCTTAAAAGTAAACAATATTTGCAATGAATATGTTTTATTACAAAAGGCTACATATATCCTATGATAATTGTGGGTCCGACTTAAATTTAAGTTCAACTTTGTGAAACGCATTATATAAAGTGTGCAATAACTCAATGGTCTTTAAGATGCTAGGAACATAGAGGGTTTAGTCTTCATCAACACATGTGAAGTCCAAGAATTTATCTCCTCCAATGTTTTGTCTTGCTCTCTCGTACCGTACCCTTATCACTTACCCATCCCGAAATCTGATAACTCCGCAATAGTCTGCCACAACGGTAACCTAATTCTTATTCCATTTCTATCTCAATATAGGGTTTAGGCCGAGGCTTGTTATTATTTCAGCGGACCGTTTGGTTTTATGTTCTATTTTCGATGGTCCGGAACGAATCGGTATATAAACTAGAACTCACTGGATTTCATTCTATCCGGTCCATCTTTCATCCGTACCCCTTTCGGCGCCCCCCTTGGCTCTGCACCCCTTTGTCCGCTCCTAAACGATTCTATGGCCTATTAAACGTATCCATCTCAGCCGAACTAAACGTCCCATATCGGTTTCTATTTTTCAGGGAAGGAAGCAATATCGATGTAGTAGTATAGTCGTATATTCGACGCACACACTCACAAAAGAAGACACTCTATTCTCCCTCTTCAATGGCGTAGCCGAGGGAGTTGACTAGGGGGGGGGGGGGTATAGCCCCCAGCTCATACTGGCAAGGATTCTTTGCCCCTTATCGCTGTGAAGATTTTACCCCCCCCCCCCCCTCTTCCCTGCTGAACAACATTTCAATAATGGGAAATCAATCAGATTGCACCCTCAGTTCCATTATTTTCGCTTTCTCTTTGCGCCCCCCCCCCCCCCTCAAACACCCGGATGTCTTACCATGGCTACACCACCACCATTCTCCCTTCGCGAGGTAAACACAAAACAAAGACATTTTTTGTCATAGACATCGACACAAAAGATACAAAAAGATATGATACATACTTAACCTTCAACCCCAGGGAGCAACCCAATTTCACGGAGCATGCTTCTAGTCCAGTCGTCTCGTCTCTTTGAATCGTAAACGAAAACAAAACCCGAGTATTGAAAGGGAGGCGAAGACAAGACTAGGGAAAATATATCTCCAAATATACTTTATTGTTGTTGTTTGTGAATCCAGATTGGCGTATTTTTTTTCTTTCTTTTGATGTAAAATTGATTGTTCAGATTTCAGGGATCTTGATTTTTCCAAAGGTAGAACTTTGTTTTCTTCTCCAAATCTTGGTTGTTTGAGTCGCAGTTAAAAATAATGAAACGTATCTACGTGGCAGGTTATTTTAGTTATGCCATTAACAAGCGAAGTGTTTGTTTGTTTGTTTGTTTTCCGGTAAATCGTCCATTGAATATAATTCAGTATGTATTTGTTCTTTATTGTCCATCTTTTTTTGTTATTGCATACATTCTTTATTGTTTATTTTATTCTCTGTACTGCAAAATAACACAATCAAACATCATAAACATGTCAGTCAAATGGTCAAGTTGTACTTGTTATTGCATTGGAGACATCCGCAAATAAAACTGTTCTCAATCATAATGTTATTCTTCTTTTCCCCCTTCTCCTATTTCCCCTCTTTGAACTGCAGGTTCCGAGCGCACTCCGAGCCTGACCAACACCCTGACCAACACCTTGACCAATGACCAACTGCAGGAGAGTAGCAAGCGGATCCGGACGGCGTTCACCAGCACGCAGTTGCTGGAGCTCGAGCGCGAGTTCGCAGCCAACATGTACCTCTCGAGACTGCGCCGCATCGAGATCGCAACCTACCTCAACCTGTCGGAGAAACAGGTCAAGATCTGGTTCCAGAACCGGCGCGTCAAGTACAAGAAGGAGGGCAAAGGTCACGGTCAACATCCGAGCTCTCCGCAGGGGGGTTCCTCCCCGCACGAGTGCAAGTGCCACCACCAGGTGACGTCGTCGCGTAGCAACGGACACAGCCGCCACTCGTCCACCTCGTCGTCATCCATCGTCGAGACTTCGACGACGACGATGTCGCAGAGCGAAAGTGAGGACGACATGGTCGATGACGATGAAAAGCTGTCGATAGACGATGATTCTGGAAGGCGCTGAATAAGTTGACAATTACATGCAACATGAAAGATATCAGATTTCGCAAAACATGTCTGATTGGGAAAAACTGTCTTGACTAAACTATTATTATAAGCAATATATAATTTGATAAAAACCAGAGCAATAAAAGCATAAACCTTTTTCAGGATGGAAATCAATATATAGAGTTCATATGGACTGAATAGCAATAGTGTTGATGATGACATGGATGACTTCAAAGACAAAAACGATATGCATGTTGATCTCGGTAATCCATGATAGCTCGGATGGCAGACTAACGCGATGAGACGTGTTAAGATGAATCAAATCAATGCCCATATGACCACTAAGGTGTCGATGTTGTAGAGGTGTACATATTCCTTTACGATTGTCGATGTCGAATCATCGTTAAGGTCGATTAGAGCAACTGGGACTCCGAGACGGGATGGCGATGTCAAGTTTCCATGGTTACGACATGATTGATGTTTCACAGCTTCCAATGACGATATATAATCTTTGACATTGTTCGTAAATAGGCCGGAGCTCGGACGGGAGGTCGACATCGAAATTTCGATGTCGCAGAGCTTCAAAGATGATAATGAATCGAGGCTTAGAAGACGTTGATGATGTGCTTAAATGTATGTCGTTGAGCTACAAAAACTTCTACTTGGTCATGTTGGCAGGTTGGTGTTGGTATTGATGTCGAAACGTAACAATTTGATAGAGCCTCGAGAACGATGATGTCGAATTACTTGTTTCGACGATGTCGATAACGTTGATGAGTGACGGCACTGAAAGACAATCACTATCATTTATAATGTGTAGGTTGGTTTGTGAAGAAGTGAAAGGTTTAAATTACTATCAATAACACATTTGTATGGAACGGACGAGGGGGCTTTCTTGTTGTAAAGATTTACAAGAGTTTTCTGCAATAAAATTGATAAAGATGATACTTAGTATGCCAATTTTCGGGTAAGAAATATGACGTAGGCGAATGTACTTGGTTTAAAAGAAAATAAACATAATAAAGAGAAATGGCAGTATTCAAAAACATGAACATAATGAATGAAGACCATAATGTTCTGTTGTATATTGGGCGGTCATCAAATCAGTTCATGTTTTTTGGTCATTATTTATTTACCGGTACTGCCACATTCCGTGCCAATCGTATTATGGAACCATTGTATTTGCAATGATTTACTAAATAATAACTATTTCTACACATTCTGTTCATTCAAAGTTGTTAAAAATTTGAAAATGCGATGGCATACTTTAATAACTTGCCAATTATTGTATTCAGCTTATTTGAATCATACCATTTTCTTATAACTCTGTGTGTCTTATAACTATGCGCTTTAAGCAAATAAGAATTGAGCTTTGCCGTATCTAACTTTTTCGTGAAATTGATTTCGTGGCGAATTATGGGGCAATGAAATAAACATTTACAAATATTGCATTGGCATCGTCTTGTCGTGATCAATATAATAAGTATACATCACAAAATGTCCAATGAAATAGATTATAAGCCCTAAATATTTATAAGCCACACATTTAACAAAAATCTTTTAACTCGTATCAACTGTTCGTACTTTGTATACATTCCAGCATGGAAATGCCTATAATTATTTATTTATTACGTGTTTTGTACAAACTTGTCAACTGTTCTATTATAGACAGTGGACATTTTCTGAGAATGAAACTAATATATTCTTGCCAATCAAAAGTTTACGTGTGTTTTTGTCATTATTAACTGTTATATCTTCAAACCGATGAAAATGGGGATCCGTCATGAATGTCTCGTGTGGTCATACACACAAGAAATTGGAGCTTGCTTGATTTGATTTGTGTGTTTATTTTAGTTGTTTGTTTCTGTATGTGTATGTATGTGTGTGTGTACGTGTATTTGTGATTCTTTAGCATGTTTAAACTCAAATGAATCGCTTCCCAGGAACTGTAATGTGATGCAATTAACGACAGTAGAAATTCATTGGAATGTGTGTTTTTGTTAATAATAATGACGTTAAAGATGATGAAGAGGGTAAGATGATGATGATGATGATGATGATGATGTTGGTGATGATGATGGTGACGATGATGACAATGATGACGATGATTATGAATGATGATGATGATGATGCTGATGATGATGCTGATGATGATGATGATGATGATGATGATGATGATGATGATGATGATGATGATGATGATGATGATGATGATGATGATGATGATGATGATGATGATGATGATGGCGGTGGTGGCGGTGGTGGTGGTGGTGGTGGTGGTGGTGGTAGTATGGGCGATGATATGGGTGATCATTAACGATTAACGATTAACAATCAATCCAAATCAATCCAAAGCCTAACTTTCTCATCGTCATGGGAACCTAATAATGTCAACACGTAATGTATGAAATTGAGGGACAGAAGTTTATATTTGATGATTCCGGTATCCCGTGGGGGTTCGGGAGACAATCACGTGATTCAAAAATGGTATGCGAGGGACGTGAGGATGCGAGGTTGAACAATCGAAGATGGTGAATAGCCAAACCAACGCTAAAGGTACCACGGGCGTTACGTAGCCAGTGCCAGCCTGTCCAGCACATGGGGGGGGGGGGGGGGGGGGGGGGTGGAGGGGACAAGGTGCCTCATGAGTTTGTTTTTTTGTTTGTTTTTTTATTGTTTTTATTTAAACAGGGTAAAAAGCCCTCGATCAGCCAAATAAGCTGTTTTTCAGAGAGGCCGTGGTACAAAGTAATACAAATATGGTAAACAAATACAATAAAAAGAAAACTATACATGTATAATCAAAACTACAACTACACTAAAACAATAATCTACAAAAGAGCTAACATAAAAAGAAAACGCTAACTATCAACATATTATGCATATTATAAAAAGCAAATATACAATGTAGCTTCCTTAATTAACCTGTTTAGAACTGGTTCCCAACTTTATTGGGTTGTGGTCTGCATGATCTATATCGAACACATGTTATATACCAAAATCAAATAGTCTTCAATGGCTATATGGCTTTTAAAGGGATCTAGTAACATTGTATAACATCCACAAAACGTATTAATTAAGAACTCTAGTGGTTCTTTCCTTTTTGTATTTGTATTGCCAATAGAAGCATGGAACAGGTTTGGTTTTACGAATTTCCCTTTCGGTAAAAAGATATTAACGATTGAAGTGTTTGGATTTGTAATTATCCACTGGAAAGTTATAACTGTGTACAAAGTCAGTGCAATGAGTTAGCGAATACCACGTTGCATTTTCGCTCATTTCTCGGCCATATAACACCCACTTTACATGCAATTTTGCAACACATTACAAAATGGACATATCAGATCACAAAAATACACATTGCATTTGTCAACAAAGTTACTAGATCCCTTAAACCACATGGGAGGAGGTTTGTGAGGGGGAAAGGAATCGGGAATTCGCATAGGGGGCAGATTTGCCCCCCTTCGCTAGAGTCTTGTTAAAGCAGATACGAGAACACGGCGAAAAGATATTTACTTCAAGATTTTGAGGGAAGTAAAAACTTTATGAATAACGACTCGAACACGATAAATGATATTAGACATTTGGATTTCAATCACGTCAGTTTTTTTTTTCAGAAACAGTGGTCATCAAAATAATTTAAACAAAAACGCAGACAACCAAGCAGCCAGATAAGAGCGTTAATCTTAAAAAAGGTTTCAGACCAATTACTTTCGAGGGTGAAACCTTTTCACGCTGACTTATCATCTTGGGGTTGAACTTTCGGTATCGTAACCCATAAATGTTTATTAATTTGTCTGGCCCGTTCTCAAATTTAACGTATCTCCTGTCATTTCTTGATAGGTCTTATCATTTCCTCCGCCCCTTATGTCACTTCGTCGTTCCGCTATCTATGCCGAAGTCTTCATATCTTTTGAATGAACGAAACCCTTCATAACTTTCCCATTTTATTCACTCATTACCCAATGTGCCTATATCTTTTCTTCCCATTTATTTAGCGATATTCGGATTATAAGATGAAGATTGGAATACATGGCATATGTGCAAGAAATCGGTGCCCCCGCTTTTGATATTACTACCCCTAATGAATTTGTGTTGACGTTGTGTATCGCGTAACAGACACAGGTTTCGATCGGTTGTTGCGATAAGGGCGGGTTTGAGTGATCGCTACCCAATTGCCCAATGACGGGGCGGCTATTGTCAGCGAGAGGGCCCCTTTACCAAACACCCATCACGCCACTATTATGTCCGATATTACCCCCTTTTTGTATCATTAAACGAAGCTTTTCAACGCCCGTCTTGTCTTACTAACTAATGAAAATCATCTTAGCGATACATGAGATAGTTTTTCGCAATAATTGGGAGCGGGAAACTTCACCAAGGGCATACAAGTAGCCCGTATTCTGATATATCAGAAGATGAATTATAATGGTATCAGTCTCTATCTTCAATATGTCTTCTCTTTCTTGTTTCCTTCGTCATTCACTTATATTGTCTTTCTATTTCCAAGACCCTTTTTCTCTTCTTTTTGCCAGAAAGATATCTGGACGAGATATATAACGGTCTTATCCGAAGCGTTAAATGACCATCACCAGATAATAATCACTCATTTTCTATTGGATCGCTCTTTCGTCGGGCGACAATTTTCCCCCACTTACCCGTAATTGTTAGTAGGCTGTGTACATCGCCTAGTATATACCTAGCTGCCTGTTATCAATCTGCTCTGCGCATGTCGTCTACTTGTTAATAGTTATCAACCCATAACATGCCCTTGCGCAAGTTTGCTCCATATACGTATATAAATACTCAACGGAGCTACATCATACCTAGCACGTGAATGGTTAAAAAGGCTGGGCAGGAGCTAAACGCTCCGCCTTTGCATCTTTGGTCGTTACGCGGGAAATCTGTCGCCGTTATTAGTGAGACATTTTGATCGAAAGGTAGCGCACATACCAGTATCCACTCTGCGTGTTTACAAGGCCTGTTCGGTCCTTTATTCTAGAAATTTCGAAGCAGGTTGAGATTGACGTAATAAGTTCATGTTCTTGATGATGTATAAGCACTTTTTAACGAATGAAATATGCATGTAATTGAGCATCAAAATCCCAAGTGCTGCAATTCATTATTCTGTCCCCTATATATATGTTATTTTTTTTCTTCTAAAATGATCATTAAAGTCTTTCGACCCTCATTAGACAAATTGAAAGTCATCCAAAACATAACACACTTTACACATGGCATTGTTAGATACTTGGGGAGAATCGTTCTTGATTAGTTAATTTCCTTGATGTAAAACCTTTTTATTTGATCACTTATAATTCCGCAAAATCAAAGGTCGTTTGACCCTCGTAATAGTATTTTCTTAATAAACGGAATGAACCCCGAACCTTTTTATTCGATTAGGTAATTGTCTCAATGCAATACCCTTTTAAATGACACGTTATGTAAATTGACGTATCTTGAAGTAAGTATAGCATGATAACAACCTGTAAAGGGATAGTTGAGTTTTGGTCAAACTGAATTTTATTAACCAAAACCTGCACCATTACAGTACAAACTAATAGTTACAACTCCACCATGCTCGAAAGGGATATAAAATTACAAACGACTGAGTAAAAACCCGGTTATCATTCAAAAATATCCGCTACAACTCAAGAGGGCGCTCTCTAAAAAATCATTGGTTTCATCCATTTTTCATACAAAATTGTGCATGTGATGATTTGTTAAAATAATGATTAAGTAGAGATATCAGCAACCAATCTAAAAACCTCTTTTAAAATTTGTTGAAAGAAGTGTATAAGCATTTTATTTATTTTTGTTGAAAAGTCAAGATATCGTCTAGCCAGACGATATATAAATAAAAGATTTTGAAATCAAATTTTACAACTATTTTTCTCGATGTTCACTGTTTTGTACCACTCCTCAACATTGCGTGAAGACATATTAGACCCGACAACATGTAGAGGTATTGTGGCACGATCGTATAGGCGCTTGACTGCAAAGCACGGGAGCCGAGTTCGAAACCTATCGATGACCCAGTACAGCACTTGTGTCCTTCAGAAGGCACTTAATCCACATTGCTGCTCCCCACCCATGTGTAATATGGGTACTTGCCATAAATAATGAAGGGTGTGTAAAAGCATGAGTGCACTGTAAAGGAGCACATGCTGGAATGCTCCCCAGGGAGCGGAGAGAGTGCACAATTAGTGCTTGATTAATTGGGGGTGTGCATCCACAATGGCCAAGTTAAGGTGTAGGTCCCTCTGGGATAACAGTGCAAAAAGCACTGAAGAGGCTAACCTGGATAAATAATATTGTTTTCTCTACAGGGTGTCACTTTTAGTAGCCACTATAGACAGGTGGCCTCTATACCGTCAATATGTTCCATAATATCTTTATTTTAAAGGGGTAGTACAGTTTTGGTAAGGCTGAACTTTAGTAACCAAACCTGGACAGTAACATTACAAACTAATATTTATAACTCCACCATGCTCGAAAGGTATACAAAATTACAAACGACTAAGTAAAAAGCCCGTTATCATTCAAAAAGGGCCATTAAAACACTAGAGGGCGCTTTATAAAAAGGCATTGTTTTCAACCATTTTTTATACAAAATTATGCATGTGAAGTTTGATTGAAATAATGATTAAATAGAGAGATCATCAACAACTATTTAAAAAATGCTTTTGGAAATTTTTGAAAAAGTGCAAGCATTTTTATAAAAAAATCGTCTAATTATTTGGGCCCCAAATAATTATAAGATCAGATATATTTATTGATATTTCAGCCGTTTCTGGGTCGATTTTGACCAAATAAAGTTTATTCTGCCATTAAAATTGCATGTTCTCTCAAATTCGACACTCAGTTTTTCATTACCTCACAAAAAAATTGTGATGTGCAGCGCCCTCTCTACCAAAACTAAACTACCCCTTTAACTGCAGGAGATCACTTTTGGTGGCCTCTATAAACAGGTTGGTTGCTATAGATAGGTTTCATAACATTGTTTCTCTCTCCAGGGGATCACTTTTGGTGGCCGTTTTAGGCAGGTTGGCTGTTATAGACAGGTGGCCAATAAGACAGGTTTGACATGACAGTATGTACTACTATTATTATTAATATCATATTTTCCCATTATGGAGTATACCGTAATTACTCTAGAAATAGTCCCTCGTACCCAGCACATCGCGCACAACCATGGAGCCTCATCATATCCCTGGAATAAACATCATGAACATGAAAAGGGGAACAAATGAAGCGAAGGCAACATGGTGAATGGTGCTGCTTTTTATGTGTGATTTTAGTCCAGCCCATCGGCAATCTTATAGTCATCCGGTCACATTACGAGTTGATCATGAATACGCGATCGGTGATCATTCTGAAATAAATGGTTTTGGGGCGCGTGTCGGTGTTCAAGGTCAATACTTTAATCGCTCTCTATACTACATCATTGAAATGGCGGCATATTAATGCAAGTAAATCATTTACATCAACATTACAACAAGTTCAAATACAACAGAAGGAACTACGTTAACCGAGAATATGCTGATGTTGCGAGCATTAGAGTGTTTCTAAAGAATAAAAGAAAAGATTGGTTGAAATGATTCCGATCTCCCCCCCCCCCCCCCCCTCTCCCCTTTCTCTCTCTTTCTCTCTCTGTCTTTCGAATACATTTGAGTATCTTTATAAAGTAAACTATAATTTTAAAGGGATCTAGTACATTGGTTGACATGTGCACAAACTAACGAAGGGTTGATAAAGTGTTTATTTCTGTGATCGGATTTGTCCACTGAGTGATGTGTGAACATTCCATGGATAATAAATGCCATAATGACCGAGTAATGAGCGAAAATGCAAAGTGATATGTGCTCACTCACATTCACCATGCTTTGCACATAGTTAAAAAATCTCCCAGGGAGACTTTAAAATCCGATCAACTCCATCATAAATATCTTCATAACGAAAGCGAGATTCGGAAAACTAACACCCGATTCATGTATTTTTGGGCAATACGAATACAACTATAGGTATATAGAGTACCGAAGTGTCACGTCAGAGCTATTCATTGCCATGGGTGATGGTTCTACACAATGTCAGGCAAGCAATGAATTGGTGATCTAGCGGTTGCTAAGAAGGCAATCATCCGGCTCCGACCCACTACTTAATGCCAGTATGAAAGGAAAAGTTGTGTAGAACCATTACTATGCAATAACAAAAGCATGTGACGTCATTACTTCGGTACTCTATGTGAGAACCGTTATAGTTTTAAGCAGATTTTGAGGATTTTGGCCATGTTAATAGATCCCTTTAACATGTTTAAACAATTCTCCACCTCTCTTTTTCATTCTCTTGCCAGTCCTGCATAGTGCGCTTTTGTCGCTGTCCTATTCAATAAACAAGCGTATTACTATAATAATAACTTCATATTTTCACATTATCTATTCATCATCTCACGTGTGTTTGTATACAACCGTTTGAAGTGTGCAGGCGTTGGGCAATATGGTTATTTTTAGAGGCATTAAAAGGGACCCCTGCAACGATGATTTGAAGAAGCGGTGGAAGGGGTGAGAGGGGCGGTGCGGAGGTGGAGTAAGGGGCGGAGTGCAATAAGACAATTACAATAGAATAATGTCATAGATGCAAAATTGAAGGTAATCATGCATGCTTACTTATGTTATTCTCTAATTCCCGTGCAGTTTGTACAACATGTTGACGATAACATATCTATAAATAACATCTGCCGAACGATTTGCAAGAAAATGCGTAAATACTGTGTAGCCCCCCCCCCCCCCCCCCCCCCCAGCTATGACACTGTCATTGAGAACGGTTTGGACCTGACTATTCATGCGCATCGTGACATATATGTTTATTACTGTGATGTCATGGTCTCCTTAATTGCTGGCGGATATCATCTCTTCTTATTGGCAAGTACAACTAACTTCCAGGGGGAGTGTTTCCCATGTCGAACTTAAAACTTTGTTGGACTTACTAATTATGGAAAGCCATTAGTTTCTTTGTAAAAAGGTTAAACGAGTTCTTTAAACAGGCCTAGAATTTTGATAAAAGTCATTAACATTTTCTTTTATCAAAGAGACAAGTTATTGATGTGTGAAATTATGTGGGAAAAGTTCAAATATTCGCATTTGGGCTCTTCAATATGTTTAATTCCGAAGCTACAAATGGCTTTCCATAATGTTTAAATTCAACTTAGAATTACGAATAGTGGAGACTAATCATAGACTGTTCTATAGTTTGTTTTCCAATAAAAATCCATGGTCTCCCGAAGAAGTGATCACTCACTCCTAATTGCTTGGTCTGGTGCAAATCGGACTCTGGAAGAAGGTTGGGTCAACCCCGTCAGGAATGGTGCCCTAACCCGTGTCATGCCCGTGGTCATTGTGGTCAGTCGGGACCATAGAGTAACTATGTATAATGGTCGAGATCCCATTCGTATCTCCGCTTACAAATACATGCGCGTTCCATTCCCCTTTTCTTTCTTTCTTTTTGTTTTATTTAGGGGGGCTTTATTTTTTGCTTGCAAAGTATTTAATTGAATTGTTCTTTTTATTCTCCCCACGTAGTTATTCTCACTCGTTACTTCTTAAAGGGATGGTACAGTTTTTGGTCAAACTTAATTTTAGTAACCAAAACATGCACCATAAAACTACAAACTAATAGTTATAACTCCACCATGCTCGAAAGGTAAAATACATTACAAACGACTGGTAAGTAAAAAGCCTGCTATCATTTAAAAAGAGCAGTTAAACACAAAAAGGCGCTCTCTAAAAACACATTGGTTTCTACCATTTTTTTGGTTAATGTGTGCATGTGATTTTTTGTTAAAATAATGATTAAATAGAGAGATCATCAACAAATATTTAAAAACCTCTTTTGTAAATTTCTGAAAAAGTGTAAGTATTTGATTTTGTTTTTTTAAATCATAAAATAAATGTGGGATCCCACATTTATTCCGTTCGGATATGTTTATTGATATTTCAGATGCTTCTGAACCGATTTTGATTTGATTTGATTTGATTTGAATTTATTTCCATATTTCACAAATAATTTTAGTTGATATACAAACAAACAAAAAAACGAAATAAAATAATTACACAGAAGACTAATATACAATAAATATAAATATTGCATAATTAATAATCTGTTTGTAATTAACATAACGTGATAACTTAATTTTGATCAAATCAAGTTTATTCTGTCATTAAAATTGTATTCTCTTTCAAATTTGATACTCAGTTTGTCATTACCTCACAAAAAAAAATCTTGAAGCGCCCTCTATACCAAGGCTCAATATCCCTTTAACCACTTTAACTCTCCAGTATTATCGTATTTTTACGCGTGTGCTCCCCCTTCTGTTTACGTTCTAGTACAATGTTATTTATATTCTTGACCCGTTTTTTAAATGTAGAATTTAAATAAACTCCTTTTCTTTCACTTGGTCAACGGTTACAAGACACTAGTCTTTAGTTTTGTCCGGTGTTCTATTTTCAACGTCTCTTGTTTCACCCACCGTATGGTAGGGACCCAATTCCACCGTTTAGACTAGATATTTGAGCCATCATAAAACGAATCAAGTGTTGAATTCTATCAAAGGATATGCATTACATTTCACTTTCTATTACTCTAACTTATGACCCGCTTTTAAAAAATATATTGTGTTCCTTTTTTTTAATGTGTTTTCTTTTTGTGTACAATTTACAAAGCGACAGCGTTGCTGTTCTCTGTCTTCGGACCTTGGTTTAGTTTATCTTCCCACGTTGTACTTACGATTAACCATTTTTTTTTTCTTTCTTGCACTATAGAATGAGCTTTCACTTGAATTATATTTATTGTGGAAATAAACACAGTTTCTTAAATTGTCAACATTACTCATGACCGATATTCTTAGTCTTTACGATGTTTTATTAGAGATATTCTCAACTCAATAAATAGTTTCTTCTAACGTTTAGTTTGGTAAAGTGTTTGTTCGCTTCTTCTGTTTTCGTGTCCTGTTTCGGTGTAAGGTCCGTTTCTTTTCTTCCTACGCCTGTATTACATCTGTATCGTTTTCTTGTAAATATCCTCGTATCGGCGTTGATAGGGCACGTCGAGCAAAAGGTGGGGACAATCATTACAGAAAAAAAACGCACCCTAGCGAACGGATTAAACAACGGTCGTGAAATCAGATACCGAATTTAGTTTGGTTGCCTGTGGGAAAACGTCCGCGCTCTTTCGGTGGAGAAAGTAAAAGTGGCTAGTTACTAAACATTGCCCCAATTAATAAATATTATTGTAGAATAAAACCTCACTTCTTCCAAATAGCCTTACCGGACAGATTATAGGGCGTTTGACCCGAATCAATCCAAAAAGGGGTAAGTGTCGCCCTTAGTACGACCAGGGACTTAGCTCAGCTCGCGTGGCTTTATAGTTTTAATTCTTCAACCAGGCAGTAGGGGAAGTGAGATTTGGGTAGCATGTCACCGGTGCGGTGATGCATTTTGGTTAACAAGCGACTTATTTATACTTGGAGCATCTGCGGAGCAGCTCGCGCGGTGCGCATGCAACAAGCCCCTATGAATAATGATTGAGATCCGATTTAATTGCCAAGCCGGTCATCGGTTGTCGCTGCTGGGGGGAGTCGGTGGGGCGAGGTGATCTCCGCCCGCGGAGCTGGGCGATGGAACTCCAGCCGGACCCGTTGCGTTACCGGGTGGGATTCTTATTTTATAAGGTGATGGGGGGCTTGTTTACCCTCCGACAGGCGAAAGGCGGTGAGCAAACAGTATCACTGAAAGTGATGAATATTAACGAGATGGTGACGGATATAAGAATCCCGTAGCCCCCCAATTTACCTCCTCCTACTTCGCCGTCTCTCCTCAGTTCACCCCCATCTCTCACGATCAGCTACCACACCAATACCTGCCCGCACAGGTGGTTTTTGATGGCCAATCGATGTGCATAATTGATGTCGAGTTGGGAATCAATACAAAATATACCAAAGGGATCTATTAACATTGGCCAAATCCACAAAGCTTAAAGGACCTATAGCGTCTAGATGGCCTAATTTTCAAAATTCGGCTCTCTATATGTATTTTTTCCTGAGGAAAAATAATTTGTCAGTCATTTTTCATGAAATCAGTCAATTTTGGGGTAGTTAGTAAAAATCTAATTGTCCTGGGAACGCCCCTTTTAAATCGCCAAAATGTGACGTCATCTAAAGAACGGACTAATGAACTAAATTCTGTAGATGACGCGTCATGACGTAAGCTAATGAATTGTCAATCAGACGTCAATCACGCTGCCGATTTTGGACCCTAAATGTGGGTGGGGCGTAAACTGGCTTCTAAATGAGATTTGGCATCAGAAAATTAGTCTTAAATCACTACTGTGTTTATTTTCATGGAATTTTTTTCGGCAGACCTATTTTACAAGTCATCTACTATAGAATAAGTGCCAAAGTACGTTGTATTCTTTAGGTCCTTTAATAAGAAATAATTCTTTTCTCCGTTATCGTGCTGGATCCGTATTACCAATAAAAGCATGGAACAGGTCTAGGTTTTTAAAATGTCCCTTTCGTTAAAAAGATATTAACGATTGAAGTGTTCAGAGATTTTACTATCCACTGGATAGTAATTAGTAATACCCGAGGCAGAGCAATGAGTTAGGGATTATCACTTTGCATTTTCGCTCATTACTCGGCCATATAAGATCTATATTTTACACCCAATACTCAGAGAACATATCAAATCACAAAATTACACATTTTACCAACCATTCATCACTTTCTGCACATGCCAACAAAGTTACTAGAAAAGAGCAAAAGTGGGGCACTGTGATGAAAAGATGAACTGTAACCTCACATGACAATATCATAATATCTACCCCAATATCCCTTTTTACGGCACTGTGCAAGGGAAAATAAATATTTTAATATGCGTACACATGTTTCGCACCGCCACGCCTTCCATGATTATAATTATGATTATTATGATGTTACTGATTGTAAAGGAAATGAGATCATTGCTAATCATCTAATATGCGGCTGCTTAAAATGAATCTGTTATCAAATTAATTCGCCAGTATATTGACAAAAGTAGACAGAATAGGGCAAAGTACGTAACAATAGTACGTAAGGTCGCCGCCTGTGAGTAAAAGGACATTGTACCGTACTTATGGTTATACATATGTCATTTTGACACGATTAATTAAACAGAATATGGCAATTAGGTATGCTAGGCTGTACATAACAATAGTACGAAAGGTTCGCCGCCTGTGAGTAAAAGAACGTTGTTCCGTACTCATGGTTATAAAATAATAATTTAGACCTTTTGGGGTGACCTTGGGAGATGAGTTACTGGTTGTACATTTGATTTTATTTAATTATCTCCCCTTCTTCTTTTGTTTGTGTGTAATCAAGCACGAATGTATAGTGAACCAATTCGAAAGAAAAACAGACTGTTAAACATCTAGGTGTAAAACAAAACTGTAAGTGATTCTATTTCGTAAACTGAGCACGACCGAGACAATTTAATTAGAAGCTTTCGTTTTCGTTTTCGTTTGATTTACTGAGTTTAATTGCCGCTTTGGCATGTACTTCATAATTCAAACAGCGGATAATTAACGCCCGTAAAATGTAAATGTGTATAGCGAAAATGCACTTATGATAATGATGGTGTGATAGAATGAAGAACGTAGTTGAGCTTGGAAGGGGGGCACTTCCCCAAAATGGGGGTTCTCGCCTTCTCGCTGCCAAACCCTTCCCCCTGCCCCCAGCATGCATGGGCAAACAATAAGGAAATACATAAACACACAGTTAATACACAACAACATAACAAATATGGAAATACAATGCATACAAAATATATACATTCGTAATGTATTCATACATAGATATATAATAACTACATAACGATATGATAAATTCTTAAACACGTAATAAAGACGTTATGAATACATACATACCAAACTCATTCATTTCTATTTTGATATAGGGCAACGGGCAATCCCCCTTCATGTGAGTCTTCCCGCCCCCGCCCCCACCCCATGGATTGACCCATGCTATGCCCCTTGGTGTGAATTGATCATTACGCGGTGACTCTAGCATTAGTATTTGACATGGTTCAACGTGTAACGATTATTGTACGTTGTACTTTAAATGCAATAATTAAAGGAATCTACTGTAGTAACATTGTCAAAATCCTTAACATTTTGGAACTCTAGCGGTTTGTACATACCTCATTGTATTCGTATTACCAATAGAAGCATGGAACAGATTCCGTTATAAAGATATGTACGATTGAGTGTTCAGAATTATAACTATCTACTGTTTATTATGTTTCAAGTCAGTGCAATGAGTTTAATAGCGATTAACACTTTGCATTTTCGCTTATTTTTTGGCCATATAATATTAAATTAACGTGAAATGTGTATATATTTCTCAGTGGACACATCAGATCACAACAAAAAACATTGGCCCGAATTCTCATCAGTGGTGCCCATCAACTTGTGCCCGGCCTAAAAAGACAAAGATAACACTTTGCACCAGTAGTCTTATTGTCGTGTTGCTATGATCCCCTGAGATATTTATAATGGTTTCCTTTCATTCCTTTGAAATTCAGTCATAGTATAACAGGTCACCAGCAATACAATGTCCAGGATGATCCAGGACGCAATTTGGCTGATGACAGACTATACTATGACTGAATTTCAAAGGGCCCATTGTCATGATGCATATAATCAGAACTCAAGGGATTGACTGGATAATGACAGGAAACCATTAGAATATCTCCAGGGACCATGGCAACGAGACAATAGGTCTGCTGGTGAAAAGTGTTACCGGTAGTCTTTGTCTTTTTAGGTCAGGCTCAACTTGCGCCCGGCCTAAAAAGACAGAGACTACGGGTAACCAGTTAAACCATTTTGCACCTGCAGACCTATTGTGTTGTCGCTATTGGTCCCCGGAGATATTCTAATTGTTTTCTTTCATTATCCGCCCAATCCCTTGAGTTCTGATTACAGGCATCATGACAATGGGCCCTTTGAAATTCAATCATAGTATAGTCGGCCATCAGCCAAATTGCGTCATGGATCATCCTGGACATTGTATTTCTGGTGACCGGTTATACTATGACTTATACTTATATCATAAGCAGAACTCAAGGGATTGACTGGATAATGAAAGGAAACAATTATAATATCTCCGGGGACCAATAGCGACAACACAATAGGTCTGCAGGTCCAAAATGGTTTAACTGGTTACCCGTAGTCTTTTTGGGCCGGGCGCAAGTTGAGCCACTGATGAGAATTCGGGCCATTTAGTCAACCATTCATCACGTTTTGCACGTGTTAATGAAGTTACTAGATGGTGACTTCAGCATTATTGACAAGGTTCAACGTGAAACGATCATTGTACTTGTACATTTATGCAACAATCAAGGCCGCGCCCGGAAACTTGACTGAAGTGAGAGAAGGTGGAGGGATGTGATGCTCGCAACGGACTTCGGACCTTTAAAAAAGTAGTTTCATGATGATGATGATGATGATGATGATGCTGGTAAAGATGGTGATGACGACGATGATGACGATTGGGACGATGATGATGACGATGATGATGATGGTGACGATGATGACGACGGTGATGACGATGATGACGACGACGATGATGATGATGATGATGATGGTGGTGGTGATGATGATGATCCACCTCACTTGTATGACGCCATTTATCTGTTTCAAGCATGTGGAGAATACAACGGGGGCTGAAAATATTATTATTGCGATATTTTGTATCTGTTTTTGTGCTCAATATACGCAGGTCATTGGTTCGAATCCCGATCTGCATATCTACAGTGCTACATTCGACCAAGATAGTACACCGGTAATACTTAGCATGGCTTGAATGGTCCATGGGGAGTGAAAGTGTGCATGTACTTTGCATGCAGATTTATTTGTACAAATAATGAAATAATAATAATAATAATAATAATAATAATAGTAATGATAATAATAATAATAATAATAATGATGATAATAATAATAATGATGATGATGATAATAATAATAATAATAATAATAATAATAATAATAATAATAATAATAATAATAATAATAATAATAATAATAATAATAATAATAATAATAATAATAATAATAATAATAATAATAATAATAATAATAATAATAATAATAATAATAATAATAATGATAATGATAATGATGATGATGATAATAATAATAATAATAACAATATCAATAATAATGATGATATTGATGATGCTGATAATTATAATAATAATAATGATGATGATGATGATGATCCTGATGATAATGATAATAATAATAATAATAATACTAGTAATAATACAATAATAATAATAATACATTCAAAAATTAAACCAAAGTTAAGAAAACAAAAGGAAAGTATGCTTATTACATTAAAAATAAAATGAAGTCTATAAAATACATATTAAAAAGAGTCTTTACATAATAAAAGGGATTATTAGTGTTTTCTAATCATCTGGATCTACACATTTGAGTAGGTTCATGATTGTACCAACACCAACATTCTTTTTAGCGACATTCCCCCCCCCCCCACCCCCCCCCCCCCCCCCCCATTTTAATCCATCACTTATTGGGCCCAAGTAATACAAATATGCTAAAAAGCTATTGAAAACCCCACAGTTAATCATGCAAGCGTCTATGATTAATGGAAACTGTACAGAAATCAGACAGTCGATCAAGCAAATGACTTGTATGATTAATGTGAAAAGAGCAGAAATGAAAAATAAATAGTCATATAAATGAAAATGCTACGTTTGTTATTGAAACGCGATCAAGCCTAGTGGTTGTTTCGTGCCCGTTCCACAGGCTGGCAGACCCCTTGCTGCGTTGCGCACACACTGCGCACCTCCCACCCAGCACTGCATGATACACGATTGACGGGGGATTGCACTACGCGCGCGACGCACCAGGTCAGTGCGACGCACCGATTTCGTGTATCGACCCGGAAGGAGAACCCAAAAACGGAAGCAGCAGCAGGTCAGCGCGATCAAGAGGGGCCAAAGGTCACCGCGCTAAATGGCACCTGTTCACAGGGGGAGGTATAGTACTGCGGTGCGTGCGCTATGTGTGCGTCTATGTGTGCTTTATGGTTGTCAATCGCATCGCGCGGATTAGCGGGGGATAGACGCACACACAGTGTTCGCGATATTGGACAGAAAGGGTCATAATAATGATTATTATGGTCCGCGGGATCAACAAATAGAATCAATGAACGAATGAATGAACTATATAAATACAAAAAAGTAGAAATGTCTCTGAGAACAGTCCTTGGGGTTTGAGGGATAATTGCTTGACTTAATTTATCGTGATGAATAGTTTCGCGTGTTATTTCAACATCTGAATAGCGGGGGCCACTTGTTGAATCAATATCAGTGATTCATTGACATACATCATGTAATGCATGCATACATCATTATAGCTCTCTGAATCATGTGAGCTGTGTATACACACAACGCCCTTTGAGATAGACCTTGTCAATTGTTTTCTTTCTAGATCTCATTGAGACAAACTATAGATTGAAATACAAGTTACCATAAATCTTCACTTTGTATATTTTTTATATTCACAAAGGAACATTTTGAAAATGTTAAGCACAAAGAGAAGCCGAAGCAAACGAAGTAATAATTGAAATTATTACATTTGTAATTGGCACATATAGTAATAGCCTATTCAATGAAGTTATCCCAACAACAACAACCAAAAAAATAACAACAAATAAAGGGAACATGAAGCTTTAGTGCTGGGAAACGGGGAAGATGAAACGCTCCAATGTAAACAAAAAAAGTGGCCCAATAATAATGTGATTCGAAAGTATTATGATCAAGGATATCATCTTGTACGGATTCGCGCGTAATGATTCGCGGAACCATAATAGTCTGATCATACCCGCTCCCAGGCCTGCCCCGACAATAAGCATCCAATAATATGCATGCATGCATTCATTTCCATTAAGTAGTAGTATAATATTGAAACGTTGAAATATTGAGGTCGAAGTAATATGCACCTAGAATGGTGGCAGAGGCGTAGAGAGAGGGGGGGGGGGGGGGGTTATCTCTTACAGAGGGCAAAGGAAGAGGGCAAATACGGGGGACAATTAGCCAAAGAAGGGGCACGGTAACTCATTATGGGAGGGCATGAGGGGCAGCTAGCCTGCGCCAAGGATAAAGGGGGAAATTTCAAATGTGGATGGGAGGGGAGTAGGGGGGCATTTGTTCTAAGGAAGGGTGTTCAATTGCACCCCTTTTCCCTAGCTTTACCTGTGCCACGGACGGAGAGAGGGGGAGGGGCACGGTGCTAGAATGATGCAGGTAATGATGCGCAAAATCCCCCACAGATGGCGAGAAAGAAACACACACATCGGCGTCCTGTTGATGAAATTATATAAATGAGCACGATGATTTTTTATAATTTTTATAATAATGGAATATCGCCCAAATTATAGAAGGAAAAAAAACAAATCCGAGTAGTTAAAGAGCTAATTACCCCTATATATATATATAGTCACCCACAATTGTCACATTTTCAGACTGTTTCAAATTAATCTTAATTGCATAACTATGCAATTATCTTTCCGCAAGAATATTAATTTTAACATTAATGGCTATAAATGGAGCCAATGATTCGGGTATTAGTTTTGTATTCATAAACCACTTTTTCATCCATATGTGACATCAATCGTGTACATGATTGCAGAGCGAGTGTATAATGAGTTTCAATGTTTACACGGTTAATATTTGTATGTTTCTGGGCAATGTTTTGCAATGGATCTAAGTCTTCTTATATACAATTCTCACCCACACTAGGACATTATTAAGTCTGAAAGGTGTGTCACGTGGGTGATATTACGTGACATCTCATTTCCAAATGAGTCCTTAATGTTCTGTAGTCACGTCACGTTACCATGGTTACGTCGAGCTGTGAGCGAAAACTAACTGTCAAACGATACCGATATCTATCATGCATCTTATTTCAGAAAGCTTTTGGAAACTCTCAACCAAACAGCTTTACCATTAAATGAATCCCTCGAACGTTTGGCATGTTAATATTCATAATATCCAGTGCCAGTTATAAGGTACCCTTTGTCTATTCGTCTATTTTGTGTCTGTTACGTCATCTTTGTTTTGCTTGGTAAGTAAAATTATTAGAAAACCTATGATCCTAAGTTCTGCCGTGAAGCGCTGTGTAGGGAACATAATTAGTTACACATCATTCAATCAAACTTGGCTGTTATTGTTTTTCATTTTGCGGCTTTCATAAAGGGTATTCTTATTATGAGCACCATAAAATGGACTAATCAATTATGTAATATCGGTGGACAACAACAAACTTGCAAATTATGTCAAGTTCAATGCCCGTTCCGAGAAAGCAATTTATAAAAAGATAAGACAGTCACAAAGAAGCGCATGTTTTGAATTACCTGACGTTGATCATGAATTAGGCATGTTAAGTTTACCGACTGTGGCGAACGTAAACATGGTCAACATTCTAATGTCCAAACTACAACTCTGGTTATTTGCGATAATCCTATTTTCCTGGTACGCATCGGTCATCGTTTACTGGGTCATGTGCCATTAATGCTCTATCCGTAATTTTAGAATAACAACGTTGGTTTCCAATTAGGTTTAGACTGTGATGGACATACATGTTTTGAATGTTTAATGTGCATCTAAGGCTACTGGTTTGCATGGTGAACTGTTTACTCTAATTCTATTTTCTGGATAAGCGTTGGCTATCGTTACCTGATCTTAGGCCAGGCCGTCGAGGTATATAGTTGCTGACACAAATAATGTTTACATTAAATTAGGTTTAACATGTGGTGAACATAAACATTTTAATGTCAAACGTACAACGCAGTATATTTGCTCTAATTTTATTTTCAGGATAAGCGTAGGTGATCATGAGTCACTTATCTCCCATCCATGACTTTTGCTTTGTTTACCGCGAACAATATGATAACATTTTAAAGTTGTTAATGTTGCCATATGCGAACTCTCTTCACGTTTATGATTCGATTACCTGAAGAACGCGTCTGCCCAAGCGATCCCTCATCATGTGTTTCTGTCAAACATTAACAAGACGAAACACTTTAAAAGGTTCCGTGACTCTGTAGTGCGTTCCTATGGCAACGTGTCGTCTAGAAGAGCCCTACATCTTGTGATTTAGTTTATCGTTTTTATCGCTTGTCTTCGCGTGTCTAAATTGAGCTATTATGAAACTATCTGTGGTACCATCTGTCTCTGCCAGGCCCTGTCGCTCCATTTGACATTCTACGGCCGTAAAACAGATTGATATCAAGTCACCATGTCACCGCACAGACAGGACGCGCACAGCTTTCCGCACTAGCCTTTTGAGGAAAGTCAACCTCAAACATATCCTTAATGGCCTCAATTAGGCGAGAGTTTTGTCACGTTGAATAATCACCCTTTTTTCCTTTTTTTGCAAAGCCAAGGAAAATTTGAAACATTTTCTTTTCTTTCTTAGCCATGATTGCGGCTGAGGGCATCTGTCTGATATAAGTTAGGATAGTTATGATGATGATGATGATGATAAAAATCTGATTATGGCATTGAACGTGGGTTCGTTTACTTGTCAAATTGGCCTATTGTGTAAGTTTTAAAAGCTCGTAATGCACATCTGAAGGCAATTGGGTGATATCAGTCATTATTTATTCAGAGAGGGGTGTTGGCAGCGAAGCGGCGGATCGGACGGGGATGGTCGCACTTCTCCGAGAGCGAACGAGAGGGGGCGAAGAGGAGTAAGTGCAATGGAAAATAAAATGGATTGAAAATGGATAGAGAGGGAAGAGGCTTTATATTAGAAAATAAATGTCAAATGAAACATATGTGATGTTAGACGTCCATATGCCAGGCTTTTGTCGTGGGGATGCAAGTCTAAGTGCAGAGTCTCTCAAGCCTCGATATTGCACCTGACAAAGCCTGGCTTTCCGACGCACTTGTTCCCCTCTTCTCGCCCCACTCTCACGCACATCTATCACGCTTGGAAAGTAAACGAAGTGGCCGCCCCCACGCAACTCCACCCCTGCCGACTGGCACTTGATCAAACTTGCCTCAGTGATCGGACACACATCAGACTAATTCGCCAATAATTGGGCCCACGTAGGCGGCCGGCTCGCCCGAATGCAGGTGCGCTACTACTCAATAACATTCAATTGTACATATAAACCTAATTCAGCCTCTGTTACTCTTATGTGTTTACCCCTACATACAATGGCTCTTGCGAGGCTGGATGCAGCTGCAGTCATAAATTATTGGCCGCGGTAGAGCGTGATAAGGAGGCAGGGCTCATCTGTTCTCGGCTGGGCAAGCTCTGGCAGACCGACCAAGCAGCATCCCTCACTCGTGTGCTCTCTAGGCCCTCAAGGCCTGGCAACGTCTATCCACTGACGCTGCAGCTTTTTTCCTCTTTTTTCTTCCCAAATAGCATCCAAGCCTGCCCAACTCCCCGATAAGAGCACGACCGTTCGGTAACGCGCTTAGCCTAGGGAGAGTCTGATCCTCGCAAGAGGCACGGGGCCCGGCGCGTGCCGGCAGTGTCTCGATGAGCTCATGCCCAGCCAATCTTTCTTTGTCTTCGCCTTCTTTTCCCTCTCTTACAGCGATTTCAAATTGACATCTTGTTCTCTAAGCATTGATAAGAGTGAAATCTAGCCGCGCAAGCCCCTACCCCCAGACTTCTCCGCTCGGCTCCTTGGCGATCAAGCGGCATGCTCCTCGCTTTTGTGCGTCGATAGTCGGGAGCATGATGCTTTATTGTGCGGCTCTCTCACTTGCTTCTCCCTCCATCAGATTATTAATCTTATTTCCACACCTTTTTAGAATATAATTACTTTTTACTACATTTCGTGTGACTTGAAGCATAGCCCCCAGGTTTGAGGACAAATGTATAAGAGCTGGAGAAGCCGATCAACAATTAATTTGGCGCAGCGCGCACAATCGCGCGGACGACGGTCGCAGCAATCTGGCCGCTTGCTCTCATATTTTATGTAGATCAGTTTTGGCACGCCGCCGTAAATATATTTTAAATCAGCACGAGATCCTTTGTTTCTTCGTCAAAAGCAGACCAACAGCACTTGACAAAGAGCGATGAATAAGTTGCTTCCCCCTTGCACAGCAGATGGCCCCATTCTAGACGCTTACCGGGTATGGCGCAACCACGGTTGTCGAAGTGTATTCGATATTCACCCGTGAGAATTTTTCGGCATTTTTTTTCTCCCTTCACGCGCTCGCTCGACAACACTCCATCATTTCGCTAAAATTTCGCAAAATTACGAAGTAAAAGCCTTCTGATATTGGCTCGGAACTGCGTTGATGTGGGTGATTTGCATTGATTAGAATATGACTATTTTTTAACAGGTAGCTGTGTCTTGCACGAGACACGTGGATCTGAAAACGCCCGGTTGAGCTCCACGTGCCGGCTCGAGTCGCTCGACGCCGAGAAAGCCGGCGAGACGTCGCTCCCGCCTCGCTTTGACAGCCACGACCATTGAAAATAGCTTTGTAGTTTAACCGGCTTCTTATCGCCTCTTCGTTTCAAACGTCCCCTTTTATTCGCCCACTTTTTTTTAGCAGGGGTAGGGGTAGCCGTAATATCGGACGCAGGTTGCCTCCTCTTGTTTGCTTGCCGATGGGGTGCAGTCGCCTTCTCCGGATTGAAAGCCTGTCGTGATTTTCCCCGGCTAATCGGACTTATTGAAATATCTTTCAGCGTTCTGCACGAGTCGCTAAACACCACACTGCTGTGCCCCTGAAAAGCCAGCAACCTTCTGACAGCGCCCTACCCCTACCCCCCGCGGACATGTGGCAGCCTCTCATCGGTCCCGTATTTATTTCGTCTTCTAATTAATTACCTTCTCTGTCAACGCAACAACTCCATTTAAATTAAACCCCATTCTTCCGAAAATGATTCACAATTAATTTTGTGAAGCGCTATTTCGCCCCTTTCCCCTAATGACTGCGTTTAATGTAATTAGTTCCGCCTGTCCACCTCCCAATACACCATTTGCAATAAAGTACTTGTTATGCAATCGTTTAATGTGACGTCATAATGGTGGTGACGAAACAACATGAAGCTGAACATCACGGGTGACGAGATCACTAAATACTGCAAAAATGTGAACAATATCTAAACGTTTTTATTTGAATAAAGCCAAAATATGTCATTATTTTGCCTTTATATTTTAGCATGAAATATAAGTATGATTGAACAGAATTGGTAATTTATATATGCACTTAATCTATTATGACGTCGCAATCATTAGTATGCAATACATAAACAGGATTTTGGTAGCACGAAAAGGTGACGACGAGGTTGACGAAAATCAGAAAAGGAGCAGAAAAATCATGACAATTTTAAATAGAATTGTTGTCATGAACATTTTCTTGCGATGTTTATCGCAGTGTTTAAACAGGGAATCTAATGATAGAGCCTGAGGAATGAATGTGTCCTTTTATTTACCTATTATTTCACATGACGTCATCAACAATACATAAAAAGTATAATACATTTTAGGGTGACGAAGTCCAGTGATTTTCTTAATAAAAATTTAAAGGAAGCCAAAATTAAATCACATTTGGAATAACTTTAAAAGTAATTTAGTGAAATATCAAAATATGAATCATGTTTTGCATTATGTCATTTGCCTTGTCGTGTAACACATGACGTAATAAATGTTACGTAATACCCATGAAAGTGTGTACAGTTAGTGATATGTGTGGGTGACGAAGACATATCCGTTAGTTCTGATTGCCCAGTGATAAGGAATTTTTGTTTATATTCGTTGCGTTGTCGAGCGTTTCCATTACATAAATTTCATACAAAAATAAATATCAATGATATTGACAGAAACATCGCATAATATGCCCATTGCCGGCCCAAACACACCTAATGCAATGAAATATTACGTAATATGCTACTACATACATTGATAAGGTATACCAATCATATGCACTTACAATATATTAATCACTCTTATATGGGAAAATTAAGAAAAGTTTGACGTAAAGGAACTCGTTATGTTTACAAAAATGTAATTTTTCTGAAGATATTTACGTGTCAGAAAAGGCAGATGAACGGAAAATGAAACGCACCCCATTTCACTTTCAGATATACTGATAGAAATAGCTATAGTAGCCGATGAACAGTCATTCCTGTTCATCAAACATTAAGGTTGACGAAATTGCAAAAAATCACAATTTTTTCAAAATTTTGACCATTTTCAAAGAGTTTTTAGGAAGGTTTTTCGTAGGAAAGTGCGGTCATTTCTTAACAAAATGGTAGCTGGCGTCGTCCCGAAATTCTCTGCCCCATATCCCAACAGTCATTCACTAATTAGACGGCTATGTGACGTCATAGCTCATTTGCATAGTCAATTACTGGTAGGGTGACGAGATTACATAAACTAGCTAAAAATGCGACGTCGACATCGAACATAAATATAATAAATCTAAAGTTGGTAAAGATAAGTTGTGAAAAGTTATTTGTTTGTCCCATAATAACAAGGTACGTATGTACTATCACTGATTACCCATCTAATGATATGCAAATAATATGATATTCACCAGAGATTACGTAATACGTGTGTTATGTGCTGCTAACATTGAGGGTGACGAAATTCCATAAAATGAACGATTTTGGAAGAGTTTGCAATTCATTTCATAACAAGATATTTAACGAATGAATTTGTAAAGAAATTAACACATTTGACTCGAGCGATCTTATATACGCGACTTGATGTGTAATAGACTATCTAATTAGCATATCAATTGTTTAATTATAGAGCTATATGAATATGAAAACATAACATGCAAACAATTGTTGTTTGATGTTGACGAAAACCAAAATGTTAACCACTTGTTATTCAATATTTTGAAGAAAAATAGGCATTGATTATCACAAAAGTTGAATACGTAGATGATTTCAATTGTGTTTTATGTATTTTGTTTAAAATATATAACCTTATGTATAATGATTAATGTAAAATTAGCATAACAATGGCTTAAGTTAGACTATTACTTATCCTCAACTATGTCTAAATGAGGGTGACGAAGATTAAGTGCATTGACATATTCCAAAATATGAATAATTTTCTTTCAAACAAACTTTCCTGAACGACAGGGAATTTGATTGTATTGAAAGATATTATTCCGATTACAATTATGACATGATACTGCATCGTTGTTGTCCATGTGACACAGATCCTTTCCTTGTTTATATTACGTAATAGCTTATGTTTATGTATTCAAAATTCGTCCCTTGTTGGACGTGTAGCTCACTTACAAGGCAATGACATCGGTACATTTTAAAGGAAAATTCTGACACAATTTCGTGATTTTGTTTAATTTGTACTTCCCACATCCGACATAGTTTGCGACTTTTTCCATTAAGTTAGCAATACAAAACAGACTAGGTCCTAAAATATAAATGAACATATTTTGAATAAAGCAAGATTTACTTGATCGACGACGGTTTAAATTTTCTTTTATATGATATTAGTCGTTTGGATAATGATGTAAATTTTATAAGATCCATTATTCCATTTGTGACCTCCTAAATTTCCCACAAACATTAGGTACAACAGCATGTATAGCTTGTCTTATTGAATAGGTATAAACAAAGAGATCTGAAACAGGACGGTTTAAAAAAAAAACAATTTTACTCGAATCGGTCACATCCAAACAAAATTCGATTTGCGCTGTTCAAGTCCATCTGACAAGTTGCATGTTTTCAATATAATACTTTACTTGTCATTAATGAAATTTAAAATATATAGCGTGTGATGAAGATTCTTTCGGAAATATAGAAAATAATATATTCCATCACAAGTTGATTAAAGTTTCGCGAAGTTTGTTTCATCTGCATCTGTAGAGCTTCGGGATATGTTAGGCATTCAACATAATCATCTTCATTGAAGCATTATTCACGAGGGGAAGCGATTATTCAAGTCTATATCTGCAAATGCGAGAGAAGAAAAGTCGTAATTTACATTTAAAAAGAAATGATTTATTGTTGAAGTTGGACGAATTATTTTACAAATCGGTGAGCCGCACGCAGCACGCAGGTTGCATAAGTAGGGACCGTGTTTGCGCGAAGCTAGCGTTTCCTTTACACGCGTTTAGCTACGCCCTATGCCAGCGACACTGCACGGCCGCGGCCGCGCCTCGAAATGACCAGCGCAATGCGCAGCGCACACGTCTGCACACAAAGCCCGCGCCCCATAGATCACACAATATAATTATTATACGTCTGAGATAAGGTGAGGAGGGGAGGACCCGACCTTTGTATATTTGTCTCTTTTTTAATCATGTTTATATACACTGGACGTGTTAGGGTGATGAAAGGGCCAAGACCAATTTACCAGGAAACCGATTCGAGCGTCTCGCGGCCGCTCCGTATTGAATTCTTTTACCAGGCTTCTGACCAAAGATCATATTTCTTGACCAGTCAAAACGTTGTAATAGAGCGACGCGAACTTTGTGAATTAGGCTCCAAAAACTCCCCAAGTCCAGATTAAGTCCCCCTCTTTATTCCTCTAAATGTCCTGGTAGCGTTTCCAAGTCACGAATAATGGCCGGATTGATGTGGATCTCACGGGTAGGCTTTAGTCCACTCCAAGCACAATACTCACGGACGGACATGCATGAGGCGTTTTATGATTTCGGGCACTAACGCTGCTCTTTTCTCCTCTCACCCCTCTATCTCCCCAAGTTGCGCTCTTCATTTCCTGTATCTTTATACGTTTCTATTTCCCCTCCCTCCTTTTCTCTCTGCCACTCTCCTCCCGTCACCGAGTACGTTTCTTTTGAAGATATCGGGGTTAAACGGAGCCAATTAAAACGTCAAAAGGCCCCCTTGTGACTTGGTATAACTTCTGGATAATAGAATTTATGGATATCAACACCCATATGCAATAAATCCGTTCGCAGCTGACACCGAACGATAAAACGGACGATTTACTTTTATTTGTCCATTATCGCACGCACTTGAATAGAACGTTTAGCGACTCGGTCGGTTGGAGGTATGATTATAATACTTTACTCTTTCAATCTCGACGTCTCAATGGTAAATGCAATAATAGCAAATGAATAAAGTTACAACTAAGTAGTAATAAAACGATAGCTCTATTTCGTTAGACCATGCAGGGAAGTGGAAGTTGTGGATTTTCATTTAAAGTGACAGAACTTAACAATGTCAGTAGAAACAAAATTATTGTGCACGTTACCTTGCTTCAATGTCAAAATGAGTTGTAATAACTAGTGAATTGTGATCAGTGTTAGGCCAAAACGTGTTTCCGAAAGAGACGAACTTTAATCATAAGATCACACGATAATGCGAAATTGTTGGGTTGTTGTGGCTGTTGTTGTATTTTGTATTTATTTAATCACGATACACACAAAATCTCAGCCAGCTAAATATCCGTTTTCAGCAGGGCCTTGAACAAAAAAGAAAAACACGTAGAATATATATAATACCATATTATAAGTAACGAACAAGAATTATAAAAAAAAAGAACAAAACAAGTTTTATATAGTTACATAGATAAAAGGGTAAAACATAACATCATTACAACCAGAGATCACCTAACTTATGTGTACACATACGATAACGAAGTTATACTATTTCATAACGGAAAGAGGGACATTAATTGTGAGATCCTTTAAAAGACAAAGGGCCCTTCTTATACGTGTCCCCTGCTTTGTATTCGATGTCATTTTAACCCTAACATTCACCGCCATTACAAAGACCGTGCGCTGTGGCGTAGCTACGGGATGGGGGAGGGGGGGGGGGGGGTGTGGGCGGAACCCCTTATAATCGTATAGTGAAGAATAATTGAGCGTGTTTTCCCCCTCTGTCATAGTTTGGTCTACCCTAACCATGGTATTTTTAGTATCAGGGGTGTACTTTAACAAGACGGTCAAGCTCACAAAAAAACCTCATATTTTGAACGACTGGATTCCTTTCGCAGTATACAGTTCCTAAGTGTTCTTTGATTTGTATTCGATTTGATTTAATGAGACCCGAGCGCTCGCCGTCCTAGTCTAGTTTTAGACTCTCGGAATTAATCTCCGCCACCCCGAAGATCTGTATACACAGTGATCGCTGCCGATTACTGCTGTGTATACAGATCTTCGGGGTGGCGGAGATTAATTCCGAGAGTCTAGAACTAGACTATCGCCGTCCTGACAAAGAACATGATTGGTAGTAATTATTTCAGAGATTTTCGCAAGACTTTCGCAATATGACGGAACCCGATCCACTAGATGACTAGAGTTTTTTTTTTCTTCTACTTCTTAATCGATCATTGTAACACAAACATGACAATCATGTACTTGACTAAAAAGAAAAGACTGATTTGTATGATATTAAATACTTTTGTTCACACGTTCACACACAATTTCCGCCGTTTAGCCCGTCAGCATCGAATTGTGGCAAAGACAATTGGTTTAATACGCGATATCAATGTGCAAAAAGTACTGTGTCAGTTAATACTAGTACTTAGTAGGACCACGGAAGTAGGAGTTTGTACGTGTCACCCCTGATTTGTATTCTTCGCGCATCAGGTGCCTAAAACTCGGCGCGGCGCGGGGTCTGGGTTGGTGAGAACTCCCGGTGGGATCGGAACATGTGCGTTCCCATTTTACGCATCGGGTTTCGCTGCCGCGACGCCACGCGCGCGCGCCGCGCTCCTTTTGAGGTTCGTCCGATCCCCCATTTTCCAGATTAATGACAAGCAAAAACACAAGAACATACTTCAGTAACATCTTCATTGTATTGCGAAAGCACGCAGCAAATATACAACATTACTCACATAAGTTATTGGCTGCCTTGTAAGCGTTATTAATTTAAAACTTATTATTAGCCAGCATATTGGAAGCAGTTTTGAGGCCAAGTTTTGAAGATGCACATACAAGAAGGGCAGCATGGTCGATGTCAATCTTAAATTAATGACAAGGAATCATATACTTATAATCTTGATGATGTTCTGACAGTACTGCACACAACAAATAAAACTATAACTATAATAATTTACTGACCTTTCGAAGATTAGTTGAAAATAATTAGCAAGAAGTGAAATGGTCTTGAAATTGCACGCAATAGACGGATGGGGAGGGAAATCCGCCTGATGAACGACACTAAATAAAACAAAATTTGATTTATATAACATATCCACTGATTTACGTTACACTTAAACTAAGCCTTACACATAGCGAATACAGTTCGCATATACTGATTTATTGTTCTCCTTTTGAAGGTTTGCATTAAAAAGCTGAGAAACATTAGAAATACATTTGGGTATCGATGCCTGCTCGAAGTACTTTAAGGGGATCTAGTAACATTATCAACATCAACAAAAACTTACTTAGAACTCTAGCGGTTCTCACATAGCTCGTTGTATTCATATTACCATTAGAAGCACGGAACAGGTTTCGGTTTTCCCGAATTTATTTAAGTTATAAGATGTTCGGATTTGAAAGTCTCCCTGGCATGCCTGGGGGACTCTCAACTGTGTAAAAACGTTCGTGCAATGGGTTAGTAACTATTATTTTGCATTTCGCTCATTGTTCAGTAATATTAAATTAAGAAATTAATTTACCATGGAATTTACACAGTGGACATATCAGATCACAGAAATACACATTTTATCAACCCTTCGTCAGTTTGTGAACATGTCAACATAGTTACTCGATCCCTTTAAAGAGGTACCCGCTGTAGCATCATAAATATATATACGATGATTGAGATTTATCTCGCTTACGGACACCCGAGACGGAGGCGTCTGCTCTGTGTGGAGTTACCTCCTTTATGAAGATTTATCGCGAACTTCAACACCACGAATAATAACGAAGTGTTAGATATCAGTGTTCAACAGGTTACCAGTAGACCTGCTCGCATTGATTATGCTGCACCGCAGTGGGCGCTCTTGCAAATCAAACGCACAGAAATACAATATAGATCGAGCTCAAATTGAGTGTTTACCGTATTAAAGCTGTATCACTTTAAAAAGGTGCCAGTGGCATTTATAATATGGCGTGTTGATTTACGTATATCAAATGGTACTGAAAACGAAGAAAACTAGAGGCTATATATGGCATGTACATACTTTCTTACGGACACCCGAGAGTCGTCTGTTTGGTGTGGATTTATCGCGAACTTCAACACCACGAACATGAGTGATAGATATCGATCAGTGTTCAACAGGTTACTGTACTGTAGTCTGCGCGCATTGATTATGCTGCACCGCAGTGGGCGCTCTTCAAACAATGCGCATTGGTTAGTCAAACCCAGAGCCGTAATACGGCTCTGGTCACACCAACCTCTGGTGTAAATAGCGTGTTTAGCCCCAGATTTATTCTGATCGGATATATATATTGATATTTCAGCCGTTTCTAAACTGATTTTGATAAAATAAAGTTTATTCTGCCATTAAAATTGTATGCTCTTTTAGATTTCACACTTAGTTTTTCATTATCGCACAAACAAAATATTTCATGCAGCGCCTCTATACCAAAACTGAACTACCCATTTAATTCCCAATGTTGCAAGCTTCAATTCGGTTGTGGGAACTCACATTTCGATATGTGTTGGGCAATGCAATTTCTCAAATGCACACAAAACCCTCTTTTATAGAACACCGAAACAGAAAATAAAATAATCTAAAATAATCTTTCAATTCTGTCCACAAGCGCTGAACGCAGATTCAATATTTTGTCCCAATGTCCTATCAATGGCTCTATAGTACAGGAGCACATGGAAAGATCCGATGCAAGGCCGCTCCTCGCTACTGCATTGTCATGCACGCTTTATACACACCACCCATAAAAGATCAACTCTTTTATACCATCTTGAGAGTGCTAAAATGCAAAAATCCATAAGCTTCCGGGGGCTCCGTCCGTGGACCCCCGGCAAGGGTAATAAGGGGTCCCAGTATCCCACATGTTCAAAACGTTTTGAAAAGGTCGTAAATTAAACTAACATTGATTCAAATTGATATTAGTATCCCTTATAAAGAAACATCTTTGATTTCAAAAGTGATTATATCAACAAGCTTTCGGGACTAATGTGCCCACTAGGCCACAGTTATAAGACCATTTGACCACCTTCACTCGTTCAATTTTATTCCTCGCTATGCCCTTTAAAAATATGCTAATATACAAAATATAATTTCACTATTTTATAATATGTTTCCACACATGATAGCAGTTCTAAATGTCTCAAACTAAAAGCTTCCGGGGGCTCCACCCCATGGTCCCCCATTAAGACCCCCAATGTGGATGCCCCTTGACTCAACCCATTCAGAGCCATCAAGACGCGTCCAAACATGTGCAGAGATAAACATGTTCTGTAATCAAATAGATGGACTTTGTATTCCTATATATACATCTTGAAAGTTCATAATGGATAAACCCCAAAAGCTTCTGGGGCTCCGCGTTAGACCCCCTGCTGGGGTTTCATTCGGGTTGAAAACTATTTTCTACCCCATCCTTAAACCATCCTTAAATTCTGGGCATGCCAATGTGGGGCTCACCGGGGCTCACCGGTGACTCTGGAAAATGTTGCCCCCCAATCACAAAAACGGATCGACGCCTCTAAGTTCATTATTCACAGCCTTAATTGGCATTTAAATCAAATTCAAACAAAACGGTGCAAATAGATGAGACTTGTACAAAGTAGTATATTATACATGTTATAGAGAACTTTAAAATGTAATCTTTTTGGAAATAGAAAATAATGATATTTGAGTAAAAGTTTGGCTGGTTTTCAATTTCCGGGAGCAGAGCGTAGACCAAATCGCGATACATTTTTTACTGTGATTGACCGACGATGAAAATTGGGATTCCCCAGTTCACGTAGTCTTTGCTCCAGGCAAACAGTTGAAGTGGTTATTATTATCAACTCCGACATAACATATTTTTCGTATACGGTAACTGTTAATTTTCGTGCAGTTTTCATAATCTGTTTATAAACCAGCTATTTGATATATTCAGCAAGCTATGAACGTTGTTTATAAGTACAATTAGAGTACGAGGGAAAACATGATAATTATACAATTTGAATATAAGACTACCAGAGAAAGGGGGAGAGGAGGGGGAACGTGAGGGGGACTGGGTGGATAAAGGGGGGGGGGGAGGGGTCGGGGATAGAAAGAGCAATCTGGAGGTCTTGGTTATTACTGGGTGGTGTCACGGACCTCACGGTGCTTTTCCTGCATGTTTTGTTTTCGAGTCCATGTACAGTGTACATTTACTTGATTTAGAACGGTCAAAACAATACAGCTAGCTGAGCAATATACCAGTAATGTCATGGTGTTTATTGATCATAACGATCAGGCATCATATGTGTCGAATTATGTTGAATATGATTGATGTGCCTTTCATGTGTCATGTGCCAATTACATATATATACGCCCACTTCCTCTTGAAATTGCACTCGCCAACTTCCTCCTGAAATTGCACTTTGTTGTTTTTCGGGATTTTGTTATGTTCACTCTGATAGAATACATTACGCCATTAGCACATTGATCTTTCAAATTGAAAAGCCAGGGGCAATGGAGGGGGAGAGTAGAGTGGGGGTGGGGTGGGAGTTGGGGGCAACCGTCAAGCCAAACAAAGTGCACGACCCCCCATGTACGTGCAACGCATGTCTGTTTATTTTTAAAGGGATCTAGTAATTATGTTGGCAAGTGCAAACAGTGATGAGTGATTAATAAAATGTGTATTGGTGTGATCTGATATGTCCCCAAAGTAATGTGTGAACATTTCACGTTAATTGGATGTTTTTTGGCTGAGATATGAGCGAAATTGCAAAGTGATATTCACTAGCTCATTGCACTTACTTTGTACACGGCTTAAATTATCCCGTAGACAATTTCATATCTGAACACTTCAATCGCAAATATCTTTTGAACGAAATGGAAAATTTGAAGAACCAAAACCTGTCCCGTGCTTTTATTGTTAATATGAATATGACAAGCACTCAATATTTGTTCCCAATGTCATATCAAAGGCTTTATAGGTACAGGAGCACATGGAAAGATCCGATGCAGGGCCGCTCCTCGCTACTGCATTGCAATTCACGCTTTATACACACCCATAAAAGATCCACTCTTTTATACCATCTTGAGAGTTCCAAAATTCAAAAATCCAAAAGCTTCCGGGGGCTCCGTCCGTGGACCCCCGGCAAGGGTAATAAGGGGTCCCTGTATCCCACATGTTCAAAACGTTTTGAAAAAGTCGTAAATTAAACTAACATTGATTCAAATTGATATTAGTATCCCTTATAAAGAAACATATTTGATTTCAAAAGTGATTATATCAACAAGCTTTCGGGACTAATGTGCCCCCTAGGCCACAGTTGTAAGACCATTTGACCACCTTCACTCGTTCAATTTTGTTCCTCGCTATGCCCTTTAAAAATATGCTAATATACAAATAGTTTCACTATTTTATAATATGTTTCCACAAATGATAGCAGTTCTAAATGTTTTTAAAACTAAAAGCTTCCGGGGGCTCCACCCCATGGTCCCCCATTACGACCCCCAATGTGGATGCCCCTTGACTCAACCCATTCAGAGCCATCAAGACGCGTCCAAACATGTGCAGAGATAAACTTGTTCTGTAATCAAATAGATGGACTTTGTATTCCTATGTACATCTTGAAAGTTCATAATGGATAAACCCCAAAAGCTGGGGTTTCATTCGGGTTGAAAACTATTTTCTACCCCATCCCAAACCCACCCCCGCCCCCAGTCCTTAAATTCTGGGCATGCCAATGTGGGGCTCACCGGTGACTCTCGGAAATTTTGCCCCCCAATCACAAAAACGGATCGACGCCTCTAAGTTCATTATTCACAGCCTTGGCATTTAAATCAAATTCAAACGAAACGGTGCAAATAGATGAGACTTGTACAGAGTTGTATATTATACATGTTATAGAGAACTTTAAAATGTAATCTTCTTGGAAATAGAAAATAATGATATTTGAGTAAAAGTTTGGCTGGTTTTCAATTTCCGGGAGCAGAGCGTAGACCGAATCGCAATACATTTTTTGACTGCGATCGACCGACGATGAAAATTGGGATTTCCCAGTTCACGTAGTCTTTGCTCCAGGCAAACAGTTGAAGTGGTTATTATTAACTCCGACATAACATATATTTTTCGTATACGGTAACTGTTAATTTTCGGGCAGTTTTGATAATCTGTTTGTAAACCAGCTATTTGATATATCCAGCAAGTTATGACCGTTGTTTATAAGTAGATATGCGTACAATTAGAGTACGAGGGAAAACATGATAATTATACAATTTGGATATAAGACTACCAGAGAAAGGGGAGAGGAGGGGGAACGAGAGGGGGACTGGGTGGATAAAGGGAGGGGAGGGGAGGGATCGGGGATAGAAAGACCAATCAGGAGCCTTCGTTATTACTGGGCGGTGCTTTTCCTGCATGTTTTGATTTCGAGTCCATGTACAGTGTACATTTACTTGCTTTAGAACGGTCAAAACAATACAGCTAGCTGAGCAATATACTAGTAATGTCATGGTGTGTATTGATCATAACGATCAGACATCATATGTGTCGAATTATGTTGAATATGATTGATGTGCCTTTCATGTGTCATGTGCCAATTACATATATATACGCCCACTTCCTCTTGAAATTGCACTCGCCAACTTCCTCCTGAAATTGCACTTTGTTGTTGTTTTTCGTGATTTTTGTATGTTCACTCAAATAGAATACATTACGCCATTAGCACATTGATCTTTTGAATTAAGTAGCCAGGGTCAAAGGAGGGGGAGAGTAGAATGGGAGTGGGGGTGAGGGTGGGGGGGCAACTGTCAAGCTAAACAAAATGCATGACCCCCCATGTACGTGCAACGCATTTTTAAAGAGATCTAGTAACTTTGTTGACAAGTGCAAAAAGTGACGAGTGATTAATAAAATGTGTATTGTTGTGATATGATATGTCCCCAAAGTAATGTGTGCAAATTTCACGTTAATTGGATGTTTTTCGGCTGAGATATGAGCGAAAATGCAAAGTGATATTCACTAACTCATTGCACTTACTTTGTACACGGCTTAAATTATCCCGTAGACAATTTCATATCTGAACACTTCAATCGCAAATATCTTTTGAACGAAATGGAAAATTTGAAAAACCGAAACCTGTCCCGTGCTTTTATTGTTAATATGAATATGACAACCCCCCCCCCCCCCCCCCAATAAAACTTCAACCATGGTTTATATCTAATTCAATACCAGTGATTGAAAAAGGAGTATTTCTTTAGTCAAGATGTCGACCTTCGGCTCATAATGAAGAAGAAGAAGAAAAGGAAGAATTTCTTTCCAAGTATGCACCAGATTGCATAATTTCAAGTAAAACATTGCAAAAGCACCCTTACCGTGCACGGGCGGACACCCACCTACCATCACACCCAGTATCCACACCCTACCATCACCCTTCCCCCTCTCGGTAATTGTTTCGCTCCCTCACTAATCGGTCTTGTCTACGTCTGGAATACAATGTTCATGTTGTTGTATCATAACTAATTTGGCTTTTGATGCACTGTTCGAATTGTATATGTCACTTTGCGAATATTATTTTGGGGGTGCATATTTGTTTTTCTTCATGAAACAAATATGACCTCTTTTTCGGTCTGTAGAATCATGACGCACTTACCCACAGTATAGTACAAGTCGTCAAGTCAGAATTTCCTTTCTATGTATGCACCAGATTGCACAGTTTCAAGTCCAAAAACGCAAAAGCTCCCTACCGTGGGAGGGGGGACACCCCCCTCCCACACACACGCTCCCTCGCAATATCCGGTGGTGATGCGGATTTGGTTTAGCCTCCCCCCCAAAAAAAAAAAACAAGTTTTCGCTCATTACGCCACTGACTACAAAATAAAATACACAAACAGAATATGTAAGTTTTATAAGTAAATTTCGTACAAAAAATGCATAAGAGTTAAATAAGTAAGTTCATATCACTCGTCCACTCCATTAATTTATTATATCTTTACATACGCGTTATCGATTGATATATTTCAGGTGTAATACTGCTACTTCGGCTTGCAGTCTGAGTAGAAATGGGTTGCCGTTGGGGGTGGTGACGTCATTGATGACGTCATGATTATCGATCTGTTGTGATGACGTCATGGGTTGTTTGTAAACAAACAAATGACGTCACGGGTTGTTTGTCAACAAATGTTGCGTAATAACAACAAACATGGCTTTTGGTCACAACAACACATGCGTATTAGGTTCCCCCACCAATACTTGTATCAACATCGTTACACAATTCCCCCCCCCCCCCTCCCCCGCCCCCATAATTATTTATAAACATTGGGTCTGTTTTGGTTGTAAGATAAGTAACAACACATTCGTAATAGGGTCCCCGCCAAACTTAGGCATAAAGTGTACGCTCACGGGATATATGATGATTACCATTTTTTCGTGCCTAACAATTCCTGGCGCAGGTTTTTGGCGCGCTTCAAGTTATATTATTGTTATCATTAATCATAAAATGGCGCAAACTATCGCTAGGGTTTTTTGGCGCGTAGATGATTCAAGTTAATGTTTATTATTCATAAATAGGTTGTGGTGCGTAAAAGATCTCCGCGGGCTTGCGATTAAAAATTAAACTTTTAATTGGTTAAACACACTGTGCCTGATTTGTTATCAAGATGTTTTTTAAATTGTCTTAGGTTTTTACTATAACTATCGAGATAGCTACGATGCCAAACGCAAATTAAATGTTGAAGATACCATCAAAGGAATGTTCCTCTCTCCTTCTCTTAATGGTCCACTCTTACTGGCCCGAATTTTGGTTGTAAGATAAGTAACAACACATTCGTAATAGGGTCCCCCGCCAATACTTGTATCAACATCGTGGCGCAATTGCCCCCCTACTTGTTTAAAACATTGGATCTGTTTTGGTTGTAAAATGTCAACAGAAGTCAACACACATTGCGTAATCTAGGTTTGTTAATAAATGTTACTTTTAAAGCGAGAAAATTGGTTGTAAAGTTTGATGCAATACATGTACACGCACATGAAATGGACTGTTAGGTACTTGGGTAACTCTACCTACTGATATACATATCACGTATGTAACCCACACATACTATACACACAAAAAACAACAACAAAAAAACAAGCAAACAAGCAAACAGTCAAACAGTAAAAATAAAAGTATCTTTGAATTGTTTCTTTAAAGAAAGTAAGGGTTGTGTGTGATGGTTTGATACACCTGTTAGAATATAAACAATCAGAGTATATATGAATTCTTTCTTAAACGTTTGGTGGTTCTTAAAAGAACATTTGTTTTTGGTGGTGCACCGTTGCGGTGCCACCTAAAGCATGACGACCACGATGTTTTTCTCCCTCACCGTCTCAATAAACGCCTTTAGCTTATTAAGCTTCTTGCCGGCTTTGTTCTTGCGACGCCGATGTCGTTGACGGTTTCTCACTACAGGGATGGGTTGCCCGACAGGGATTTGTTGCCCGACAGGGATGGGTTGCCCGACAGGGATTTCTTGCCTGACTCGCAGAGAGTTTTTGTCGCTTTGACGTGTATTTGTGTAATTTGACTTGCGGAAGAAAGTATACCGGTAAAATGGAATCGGCACCAGTTCTTGAAACACCAGAAATCATCAAGTTTAAACGGAAGAACAATTTGAGTATGTTTGATTTTAACAATATTTTTATCATGTATTTATTTATTGAAATATAATTATGTGTCTTGATTTTGTATAATACGCATACTTACGTGTTTGAATATGTATGTTTTACAATTATTATAGTTTTTAATTATTGAAATATATTAGTGTGGCTTTAAAATGATTCTATATTATACGCATATTTGAATGTTTAAATATGAATGTTTTACCATTATTATAGTTTTTATTTATTGAGATATATTAATGCGTCTTTAAAATGATTCTATATAATACGCATACTTGTATGTTGATATATGTATGCTTATAATTAATATAGTTTGTATTTATTATTATTATTGCAATATTTTGACAGATCTCCCAGAACGTCTATGGTTTCTTCTAGGCGTCTTCTTGGCACAACATCTCTGGAAAACGATGTTAGGCTTCACTGAAAGACCGTACGATGGTGAGTTTTAATTTGTAATACTACACACACGCACTCACTCAAACACACACACACACTCACATTAGCGATATATTAACAGAATTGTATCTATTGTAAAACACCATAGTTTATCCAGAAAATATTGATATTTATGTTATGTTATTATTTTTCTCCAGACCTACTTGTTGAGCTGCTGATTGACCCACCCGTGCAATTATCGTCAGAGGAGATGAAGCGGTTTATAACACCAGCAATCATTTCGTTGTACCGCAAGGGCAATGCTTTTATTTTTCTGGCTAAAGTGCAGGAAATGTTCGAAGGTCTAATCAGCGAATCAACATCTTGGGGTGATGGTAAGGGTAAAATATCATTTGGTTGGGGTGGGACATGGTGTGTGTGAATTTTGCTATTGTATTTTTGTAAGCGGATATCATATCCCAACTGTTGTACAAGAACTGTGTCACATACAAGAGCAGGGATAAGATCTTCCATTAGATTTTCGTACGAAAATTGGTGCAGAAAATGTTCGAACTCTTTTAGACCCAATGTTTATAAATAATTATGGGGGCGGGGGAGGGGGGGGGGGGGGAATTGTGTAACGATGTTGATACAAGTATTGGCGGGGGAACCTAATACGCATGTGTTGTTGTGACCAAAAGCCATGTTTGTTGTTATTACGCAACATTTGTTGACAAACAACCCGTGACGTCATTTGTTTGTTTACAAACAACCCATGACGTCATCACAACAGATCGATAATCATGACGTCATCAATGACGTCACCACCCCCAACGGCAACCCATTTCTACTAGTCTGGTACAAAAATAACTATGCTGAACTCTGATTTTCCTTTTATAAGTTGGGAATGAAGTATAAACGATCAGGGAACAGACGAGAACAAATACTCTGTCTGGGACATTGAAAGTAATTATGAGATTACACGTAATGTCAGGAATCCATTTCGTCCCGTGCGGTTAAGGATGGAAACAATAATGTATTGTACATGTATATTTGTGCATTTCGACTGGAGGCCATCAATTTAATTGTAATACCCACGCAATAACTTCATAAACATGTACCACAGGGCGTGGGCGTGGACGTGGATGTTGGTGGTGTTAACTTATTGTTTATGATTGTCGACCTTCGGCTTATAAACGACATGAACGGGGGTTATTCATTCTAAATCAAAACACGCAGACTTCCTGTCACTACTGTTTAATGAATTATAGATATGATACTAACTAAAGGAAATTCTGACTTGACGACATGTACTACAATATAATGTGCGTTAGTGCGTCATGATTCTTAACCAGAAGACTTTAGGATTGATTCATGAAGAAAAACAAAAATGCACCCCCAAAATAATATTCGCAAAGTGACATATTCAGTTCAAACAGTGCATCTAAAGCATTATTTTATGACAAAACAACATGAACATTGTATTCTAGACGTATACAAGACCGATTCCCGAGGGAGCGAAACGATAACCGAGAGGGGGAAGGGTGATGGGAGGATGTGATGGTAGGTTAGTGCACGGTAAAGGTGCTTTTGCAATGTTTTAGTTAAATTTATGCAATCTGGTGCATACTTGGGAAGGAAATTTGACTTGACATGAAGTAAAATCTGAGTTTTCTTGTCAAAAGAAATACTCTTTTCTTTCAATCACTGTTATCGAATTAGATAAAAGCCATGATTTAAATTTATTGGGGGGGGGGGGGGGGGGCAAGCGCCCCCAAGCCCCCCCCCCCCCCTCCAGTACGCCAGTGATGACTACTACTACTACTACTACTACTACTACTACTACTACTACTACTACTACTACTACTACTACTACTACTACTACTACTACTACTACTACTACTACTACTACTACTACTACTACTACTACTACTACTACTACTACTACTACTACTACTACTACTACTACTACTACTACTACTACTACTACTACTACTACTACTACTACTACTACTACTACTACTACTACTACTACTACTACTACTACTACTACTACTACTACTACTTCTACTACTATTAATAGCTATAACTATTAGTTTATAATGTTACTGTCCAGGTTTGGTTACTAAAGTTCAGCCTTACCAGAACTGTACTACCCCTTTAAGTCCCTTTAAACGTGGGCACGAGGGGGCAACGCATGCGCAAAGGGATTCACCCATTCCTGCATTCACTTTGCTGCGTCTGTGCTGGATTTCCCCACATTATCGCAGTTCTACTTGAACTTTAATTCTAGGCAAACAATGTTATTTACGTTTTGTACAAACACATATTGTTGTGTGGGATGAGAGAGATAATGCACGGAAATAATGAACCATTTGAACAAAAGGGATTGGTTTTAAGTTGGATTATATTATTCCCTTTGTTCATTGCAAGAATGCATTCAGTTATACGCAAACATTAAATTATATCTATATTCATTCTATTATCACATCACGAGGGGCAGCGTGTACTCCGAACAATTTAAAGTGAAATTAAATACTTTATTTAACCCCCCCCCCCCCCCAACCCGAAATAAAAGGGGGGGGGGGCACAAAGTCTCAACCGGTGGACATGCAAATATTATTTTGTCCCCACATCCTTTCACTTTCATTACAGCTCAAATAAGTTATTTTAATTTGATATTTCCACGCGAATCTCTCCACACATGAGGACTATGGACCCCTCCCCCCCCCCCCCCATGTGCTCCCCCGTAATCCTTCACATCCCATTGTTCTCCTTTATCTTCGCCAATGTGGGATTCCCCAGCCTGTGTTGATCCATTGCACAAGTACTATCAGAGAGTGATTTTCATGTTGCAACAGGAAATTGGTCATACCGCACGGAGTGCAACATCGAAAAGACAGCGAAAATCTTTTACAGATGATAACTTTATATTTGTAAACGGATAGTTCGATAGCCGTTCGATATGGATTACGGAATCATAATATGACTTCATGCCATTGGTGTGCTACAATTTTTTATTGTGCATGGTTCCTTATTTGTTAGAATATCAAAGTGTGTATTTGCATAGTTATACTTCATTCGTTCTCAAACTGGGCAGCATAATTTCAAGTGATCTCGGCCCAAAGGATGAAACTGTTGTAATTTTAACAGCGTCCTATATGCGCAGCTTTGCCAGCCGATTACTTCATTTGACAATCATATTCCACGGAGCTCATAATAGTTATATATGTGGCCTAAAAGAAATCAACTCCTAATAGTAATACGAATATAACCTATTCTTGCGTTTGTTTTCGTCACTCTTCGGTGGATCTGAGGAGACATTTTGACAACATAACTTCAAGAAGTGCATTGTTACTGAGAATGTAAGTTCTATCATTTGCGATAATTAATTTTTTTACTGAAAAACTATGATATTCAGTATACGCGTGTTTTATGTTTTAATTTGTTTTTGTTTTCATGGGGGGGGGGGGGGGGGGGGGGCAAGGGCGAATACACGCATGGCTTCCATTTTCACAGTGTGGTAAAAGAATTTATCATCTGACTAAGTAAAATACTTAGATTTGATCTGAATGTAAAATCAAATGCTGTACATTATGTTAATCTGCCGATTATTTTATGTATTGATTACTTTGTTATTGTTTGTATGCAAGGAATTAAGAAAATAAATATCATTGAAAACAAAAAAAACACCGCTGATTTTAGTTACCACGGCGTATATATATATGCACCACCATCATCACCACCACCGCCCCTACCACCACCATAATTATGACTTTATTTTGCACGAATATGCCTATTTGCCCGGATTGGACATGGTTCCCCCGAAAATCAAATTTCTCCCAAATTGTAGGTGCTTTTTGCCCAAATATGGTCGTTTTTAAAACTCCAGGGGGCTGCAGCCCCCAGCCCCCCCCCCCCGGCACCCTCCCCCCTGCCTCCACGTCTACACACACTACTTCGACCAACCACCATCACAATCACTACCGCCAACACCACCACCACCACCACCATCACAAGTACTGATTATTTATCTCCCTTTTTCCTTTCATATCATATTGAATATCATTCATCACTAAAATAGCGACACCGATGCATTGTGGTGTATATATCGATGGATGCATTGCGCATAATACAGGGTGTCTCAGAAAGAATGCAACACCTAGGATCGTTAATTTTATCAACATCATCAACCAAATGTCATTGTTTGTTATTTGATTGGGTAGAACATTCTTTTTCCAACAAAATGATACCATAAACATTGATTTTGGGTAAGGCGTTTGGATCCTAGGCCCATTTTTCTGAGGCAATGTCGTTTCCTAAATTTGCTACTTTTTCGTCTCCAGCGATCCTCTGAACACTGGGACATTCTCGCCCCAAGGCCTCCCATAGAAAAAGAAACGCATGACTGCTCTCCCTTTGATAAAGAAGACAATGTTGCATAATCAAGTACCGTATGGCTCACATTGTCTTCCTTATCAATGGGAGAGCAGTCACGCGGTTCTTCTGTCTATGGGAGGCCGTGGGGCGAGAATGTCTCGGTGTTCAGAGGATCGCCGGAGACGAAAAAGTAGCAAATTTAGGAAACGACATTGCCTCAGAAAAATGGCCCTATGATCTAAACGCCTTACCCAAAATCAATGCTTATGGTATCATCTTGTTGGAAAAAGAATGTTCTACACAATCAAACAAAAAACAATGACATTTGGTCGATGATGTTGATGAAATGAAGGATCGTAGGTGTTGCATTCTTTCTGAGACACCCTGTATAGTAGATGCATCGATCGTCGTCTGCTAGCTCGTATCGATCAGTGGTATCGATACGGTATCGATACTGGTTCGCGTTTGGTATTGTGGGAACACTATTTTCCATCGTCAGCAGTATCAGCTTTATACCTGAAATAATGAATTTGGTAGAATGGAGATCAGTGTATGGTTTAGAGGAAGAGTGTGTGGAATTCTTAGTTCCTGAAAGGAAAAAGCATGGTAAAGTATTAGAAAAGTTTAAATTCAAACCAGTTTTGTGTTTATGTGTCCCACACACTGTAATCTGTGTCTGATATGCACTCCATATCTTATTTGATTATTTCGATAACATTGCACATGTCATCATTGGGTCATTATCATTGTAGTTTGTACTTCGATTCAGCGTTCACTTGTGTAAACTTATTTATCATATTTAATTTTTTCAGTGACATTTCAGTGACAATATTTAAAATATCAGATGAACAGTAGATTACAAGAAATTGTTTTTGTTGAAATATTGCATTTGCAAATGTAATAATACTAGAAATAGAATTACATGACGACTATAATTTATTGATAATTGTTATGACGTATGAGTAGACATATGTGACCGGCTATAGCAAAACCCGGCACTTGTCGGTAAAAATCAAAATGTAGATTTTCACACCATTAGAAAGGCCTCATCACAAGCTTTCATTTGATGCTTTGTTCTAAATTGGTCAATAATTGGCGAAGATATTTATTATTATTCTGTTTCAATTTTACAAACATAGGTCTTTTGACTTGAGTTTTGTCATTGTGTGAACTTATATAAAATGCCCATTTCTTCAAAACATGAATTACCGACAAGTGCCGGGTTTTGCAATAGCCGGTCACATATGTGATGACTGATTATGAAGCCTTGTTTTGCGATTTTCTATCAATACATGCCCACACCAGAACAATGTTTGTGAATTACAATGCTCTGCCCCCCACCCCCCCCCCCCCCCCCCAATGCATTGTGTGGCCCACACCACAGCATGACTAAACTTAAAGTAATTGGATGCTCTCTGCGATTTAACAGAGCATCAGTTCTTTTACTTTAGACTTAGTTACGAATGCAGTGAGTGTGCATCTGACTTAGATGCGCGGGATCCTACCATCAGAAAAGGTTGTCTTTTATCACGCAATAAATCCGAACTAACTCAAGTTTTGTGTTGACATGCCTACCCTATGCTTCCTATGCAGGATAGGATTTATCCAAAATGAAGTGTTTTGGGTAAATTCTATTGGATCCTATCCTATCCTGCAGATTGAAATTGAGATTTTGTGTATGAGACATTCGCATCTCACGCAAAGAAAAGAACCTGTTGTCTATTTTTCGAAAGCTAAAAGAGTAGGGTGTTTTAATATCCGGCCCGCTAAATACTATTACATCACAACCACATTAAAGTGACAGAATAATCAGCAAGTTGATTTTGGTTACTATAGACGAAGAACTAAGCAAAGATGAGCTCATGAAAGTTGTGAATAAATAATACAAATTAAACATTTTTCTACATAAATCTATGTTAGAGATGAAATATTGAATAAAAAGTGGTGAATTACAAGTATTACACAATTTGGTCTACACATTGTAATAAATTATGATGCTTAGAATAATACAATTTTAATTCAAGGGATAGATCAGTTTTTGGTTTAGAGGGTGCTTCAAGCAATCATTTGAGGTAATGAAAAAACCAAGTGTAAAATTTGAAAAGGCACACAATTTTAAACACAGAATAAACATTGTTTGATCAAAATCGGTTCGGAAACAGCATAAATATCCATAAAAGTATCCTACTGGAATAAATTTTGATTTTGTTTTGTATGATCTCTTGAATTATTAATTTGTCCAAACATCACATCCACTTTTTTTTTATGGTTAAAACTCTTGGGTGTCTGTAGGGCACCCTCTTGTGGGTATGGCTGCTTTTTGAATGAAAACAACCCTGTAACTTAATAACCATTTATATATGGTCTAGTACCATTTATGCATATTATTAGTTTGTAATTATAATTTACAAGTTTGAGTTCTAAAATTCAGTTTGACCAGTTTGACTGCCTTTTCTCACCTTTTCCTACCTCTCTGATTCCACATTGCAGGCATAGGCTGATGCCTGATGGCAAGAGACACATTGTTCCAACAATGAGCAGTGTTTACTGATACCAAGAAGAATGGATTGGAATCATATGTAAGTACCCAGCCTTCCATTCCATTCATTAGCTTTAAAAAATAAATAACTTTGTGTATTTATAAGGTAATGATTTTTCTTATGTGAACTATATATGGGGTGCCCCTCCACCCCCCCCCCCCTACCCCATACAAAAAAATAGAAAATAAAAGAAAAAAGAATGGCTTTCTTCCAATAACATGGAAACAAAATTATTGCTTTCCACAATGAGGAGTGTTTACTGATACTGAGAAGCATGGATTGGAATCATTTATAAGTACACGACCTTCCATTCATTACCTCTACAAAACAAATGACTTGGTGTATTCATATTTTTGATGTGAATTAAAAATGGGGTGCTTCCCCCCCCCCCAAAAAAAAACAAACAAACATAATAATAATAATAATAAATTAATAATTAATACAAAATAAAAAATAAAAAAATAAATGCTTACTTCCAATAACATGGAAACAAAATGACTGATTTCTCTAATATATCATAGGGAATGTTTTACTGAGAAAAGAACACACCAAGATCAGTAATATTGGAGAAGAAGTTTTTGTTCTAGAGTGAGTTTGTAGAACAATTCACTATCAGTGGCGAAGCCAAGGGGGGAAGGGGAGAGGGGCTCCAGGGCCCACGCCCAGGTGTTTCATGCTTCTAGATCTATGGGTAATTCTATTGGTAAAGTACAACAAGGTATGTGAGAACCACTAGTCTAGTTCTAAGTAAGTTTTGTGAATTTTGACAATGTTACTAAATCCCTTTAAAAACTTCTTTTTGCTTTTAATACAGATGTGACATAGTGAGGCAGTGGAGAGTGAACCATGATGAACACTTTAAGGTATAACTTAACTTTCACATTCTTTAGCTTTTGGTTATTTTAAATCATCTGTCATTTTCAGGCTAGTGCATATAGTCCATAAATTATCATTAGGCCTATGCATTTGTTATTTTGAAAGATTGATGGTCGTTGAAGGGGTTAAAGTTTCATGTTGAACTGATGATCTCTGTTGGTACATAAGAATAATTTTAGCTTTCCATTTTGTTTCACATGGTGACAAGGCCGAATACAAAAAAACAACATGTTTAGCGTCCTGCCTTTTAAAACAAGAGCCCCAGGGGGGCACGACGCTCACCTGAGGTCAATCAATTCACATCTGGCGCATGTTCTCTCTGGCACCCTCAGAAGATATGAAATCAGTTGAAATCATGCCAAAATCTATAATGTGATGTACTATTTAATCAATAACTTTTGATCCCCTGTACCTAACATTATGATTTACCATAATGTTTGGGTGAATCATAAAAAAAGACAGACACACATATAAGACAAAGCTTAACACATTTCACCAGCCACTGACCACTTCAGCATATTAACCCCACTCACATAGGGACCCTATGGGGCCATTCTGCGATGGCCTGTCATACTTCTGGATCTTGAGAAGAAGATATTTAAAATTAACATATTTTTTACACTTGGTGCCCTCCCCCAGGGCCCCCTTGAGGGCCACGCCCACCATTTTAGCAACTTCGATTCCTCTACCCCTAAGGATGATTCCTGCCATGTTTGGTTGGAATCTAATCATTGGTTCTGGAGAAGAAGATGAAAATGTATATTTCCTATGGTAGGGCCCCAAAAAAAACTGTTACGCCCACAGGGCCCTTGTGGGGCCACCCACAAAAATCTTGTGAACAACTTTCATTCTTCATCAATAGAGGCATCTACATATGAAATATCAGGTCTGTCATACTTCTGGATCTTGAGAAGAAGATGTTTAAAATTTACATATTTTTTACACTTGGTGCCCTCCTCCAGGGCCCCCCTGGGGGCCACGCCCACCATTTTAGCAACTTTGGTTCCTCTACCCCTAAAGATGATTCCTGCCATGTTTGGTTGGAATCTAATCATTGATTCTGGAGAAGAAGATGAAAATGTATATTTCCTATGGTAGGGCCCCCAAAAAAACTGTTACGCCCACAGGGCCCTTATGGGACCACCCACAAAAATCTTGTGAACAACTTTCATTCTTCATCAATAGAGGCATCTAAATATGAAATATCAGGTCTGTCATACTTCTGGATCTTGAGAAGAAGATGTTTAAAATTTACATATTTTTTACATTTGGTGCCCTCCCCCAGGGCCCCCCTGGGGGCCACGCCCACCATTTTAGCAACTTTGGTTCCTCTACCCCTAAATATGATTCCTGCCAAGTTTGGTTGGAATCCGATCATTGGTTCTGGAGAAGAAGATGAAAATGTAAAAAGTTTACGGACGACGGACGACGCACGACGCACGACGCACGACGGACGACGGACGAAAAGCGATCACAATAGCTCACTTGAGCCTTTGGCTCAGGTGAGCTAAAAAGGAGAAGGAGGAGACCTTTTGTTTTTAGCTCATCCGGCCCGAAGGGCCCGATGAGCTTATGCCATGCCATGGCGTCCGTCGTCCGTCCTTCCGTCCTTCCGTCCTTCCGTCCGTCCGTCCACAGTTTTCAAAATGCTTCTTCTACGTTATTTTTCAACCGATTTTGATTCTGATTGTTTCATAAGATAGGGCTAGGAGGGGGATTTAAAACTTCTACACAGAATCGTGAAATTCATTATATATGCTAATTTATGCAAATTTATTCGAAATCACAAAAAATGCTTCTTCTCCTTCATTTCTTGACCGATTTTGATTTGGTTTGCTTTATCTGGTAGAGCTAACTTTGGTACACTAAACTTCTACACAGAATTTTGAAATTTTTTTCCATTAATTAATTATGGTAATTTTTTTATTTATTTATTTATTTATTTTTATTATTTATTTATTTATTTATTTATTTATTTATTTATTTATTTTTATTTTATTTATTTATTTTTTTTTTTTAAATTTATTTATTTATTTTTTTAAAATTTATTTATTTTATTATTTTTTTTCCCATGTCCCTTCTGGGGCGTCAAATTTATATTTTTTTTCACTCTATTTTTTTAAAAATTAATTTTTATGTCCCTTCCAGGGCATCACATTATTATTTTTTGACCAGTTGAAAAGTGTACCACATGAAATTTGCGATATTTGATGTTGCGAGATGCCGGATGAGCGCTACGTCATTGACGTTCTGGTTTCAAAATGGCCGCGATGCACATTTTTAAAGACGTTCCACCGGGCTATTTTATTTGTTCTTCCCTAAAAGATAAAATATTCATGTTTTTTCTTTTTTTTTTTGGTTAAAAAAAGAGCAGGCGGCCTCAACAAAGGACACAGGCATGAATGCTAATTTGGCTTTGTAGTTAAGCCATAAAGAGCAATTATTGTTACCTAATTGTTTCTTTCATTTCAGCAAATGCTCAATCAGTACATTGTGGATAACCGTCAAGCAGGCATTTCTGCATTGGAAAATGAGGAATTTCTCCTTGCTGCTAAGAGTTTTACATTTGCCGTGGCGATTTGCAGCATGATGAGAGAAGATGGGCATATGAACACGCAACAAGATTTGAGGACGCGAGACAATCTGAACATGTTACATGCTGAAGCACAGTTGAAATATGTGAGTACTGTTTTGTAGGATTGCTTTTGATTTGCTCAATTTTATCTTCCTTCAATAGCCGTCTAGCTGTCAATATTACTATGGATCCAAAGTAAAAGAAAAGACAAAAGCATCCTTTGCACTTGGTGGCTTTTTATAGTGCATATGGATTTTAGTACAAATGTTTAGTATAAATTTGTTTTTAAACATTATTGTTTTATTTGGGACAAAAATACACTCACAAACTATTGTTTTATTTCTGCCCCCCTCATTTTTATCTCCCTTAAATATCTATTGTACATTTTTTTCAAAATGAATTGTACAAGAAAGGGTTCATTCAAGAAAATAATGCCACCGTTTTTGCCCTTTTAACTTTTTCTTTTGTCATGTTTTTATGTTTCAGAGACTGAAAGTTGCAAAAACCGGCACTTGTCGGTAAAATCAAAATGTAGATTTTCATACCATTACAAAGGCCTCATCACAAGCTTTCATTTGATCCTTTGTTCTAACTAATTGGTCAAAAATTAGGGAAGAAATGATTGTTTCAAATTTACAATCATAGGTCTTTTACACACATTGTGTAATGCCCGTTACTTCAAAACATGAATTACCGACAAGTGCCTGGTTTTGCTATAGCCGGTCACAAATATCCCGGAATGTATATTACTAATTCAATGCGCAGAGACATATCCTCAAAGAATCACATAATAAAATATGATGATAAGCGCTTAGAGATGATTATCAATCATATTAGCCGCTATACAAAGCAAGTATGTTATTAACTTATTATTATCAGCAAAACTGGCATAGATCTGTAGAAATGTCTTAGAGCCTTTTCACACGAGGGCCAAATCGTTTTTGTAATCATGTTTACAATCACAGTGATTCTGTTGCCGACCTTTCACATGAGGAAAAAGAATTCGCGCAGACCGTGATTAAAATTCACGATTCTAAAGACATGTTTCTGAGTACCTGTCAATCAAACAAGGAGATACACTGCCTACACTGCACTCGAAGCGAAGAGCCTGTTTATCGGTGGAAGTGCATGTAAGGTCACGTAAGCTCCGCCTCCCAAATCGTGTTTTGGAGGTCAAACATTACACACGAGAGATTGGCACCGTGATTTGAGTGAATCGTGATTAGAAAACACCTCCGGACCACGATAAGAGTTTCTGCGATTCGTGGTTCTAGTTTGCTTTCACATGGACAAAAATACCGTGATTGGAGTGATAAATGATTCCAATCGTGATTGCAATCACGATTTGGCCCTCGTGTGAAAGGGCTCTTAGTTCAAGGGGAATTAACTCCTAGAGTGCCAAGCTTGCATTTTTGCGAATTACAATACACACAAATGCATAGAGCATTAAAATCCCTGGCACTTTAAGAGTTAATGCCTAGTCCCCCCCCCCCCCCCCCCCTCCCCGAAACAATATAATTGATTCATTAGATATACATGTACGCCAGTGATAAGCAATTCAATTAATCTGTTCCTTTCGAGATTCTGAAATCTATAGACTTTGTACACAACCCACCTAGCTCCGTAGTCAATGGGGTCAATTTCCAGTATTTCAAATATTTTTTACCCATTTCCTTTTCATAAATCATAAGAGGGAAGCAGGTGGAACCGATACTGCTGTGACTCAACAGACCGCAAGCCTTCCGAAAGGGGCTGTTGGCCTATCGACATCAGCCAGGGCAGTCATCATTGACATCGACGTCAACATCGCACAGCGAAGGGAAAAGAATGGGAAAGCTGAGTAACCTCTCAAAAGGGTCTCAAGAGTTTTTCAGTAGGTACCCGCTTTCGGCTGGGCTTGCAGTACTTGCTTCAGAAGGGATCTGTCTCGATTGGCTTCTACAGCTATCAGTGAGTATGAGATATACGTCAGTGCAGCCTTTAAAGATCCTGTCCACCTTTTGTAAGCCAAATTTCAAAAGCTGCAAGATTATTGTCTATTTAAGAGCTTGCCTGAAAAAAATTAGGGCTTGAAACCTCCTTTTCATGGAGATACGTATGTATATTGATCGTAAGACCTCAAAATAATAAAATGTTGGACGGTTATTTTATTCCCATTCATGAGCTTTTGCCCATCTGGTAACTTGACTTCATTGCACCCTGCATTCTGATCTCCGTGGCCCGGCTGCAAGGCAGCTTGCTACGGTTGGTGGATTATCGTTTCACGTTACAATCTTTATGCAGCTGAAATGGAACTTTTCAGGGCTGGTTATTACATGTACTAGCTACATATAGATATGCCTGTATATATGTCGGATGGAGATATTCACAATGGGGTCACGGCGGGGTGTTTACGCTAAGCTTTCTGTCGCTTTTACTGCTGAACGTAATGCCTAGGCAGGCTATAATTACGGAGGCCGATATGTTTTTTTTAATCAACTGGTTTTGAGGTTTTGCATGCATAAATCAGAATAAAATATTTTGAGGTTTTGCATGCATAAATCAGAATAAAATATTTCAGACTTTCTGTGAAGATTCCAATCTATAAAACTTCTTCTACCTAGAAATATAGGAGTTTTTAAACTCCCTCTTGTGATGCAATTTCTGGTATTTCCCCATCGGGCCGCATATTGAGGGAATGTAAAAACCCGCATCTGTGACTTTCATTTCACACAGTGAGAAAATATTACACGGCATGCAGACCTGTATAGTGTTCCACTGTACTGTGATTTACTGTAATGGATTTACGAATTTGTTGTTTTTTAGAAGATGATTCATTGTCATAATAAAATGCGCTGCATTACGCTGCTGTTTTCCCAGCAGCGTAACATGCCGATCGCGAAATCAACAAGGCGGAAATGTCTGTTACCCTACAGAAAATGTATCTAATTTCCATCATTTGAGCATATAAAAGAAGATATACATGTAATTATTGAAAAAAAAGGTCACAACTTCATTCTCGCTGGTTTTCACCCTTTCTCACGTTATCTAGACTCAATGAGAATCCTAATCACAATCAAAAGTGCAGAAAGGGACTTTCTCGTCTGCAAGCTTAGAAGCCAACGTCCACTGAATGGCTTTAGAGAGGTTTTCAGCATCATCCGCCCTTGCCCAAATCCAGCTGGACGTACGCTTTGTTTGGAATTCTTCTCAAACCAAGAGTGCAAGGTAACAGACCCGTATTTATAATATTTAATTTTGACCCATCTGAAACATCCATTCACAATGCTAGGCTCAAAGTATATCAAATGACCCAGTCTCATATACCCTAATATCCTTCCCATATGAGCTTCGTGTTGGCATTTTTGTGGAATGCAATGAAACGTGGTTATTCGGTTGCAATCTTGTGGCTATTTCGTGGCAATACGTTACAATAAATGACAATAAATGGCAGAACTGGGGGGTTCATGCCAGTTTGAAATTTGAAAATGTTCTAAATTCTACCACGACATGGCTATAATTGTTACGTTTCTGCCTTCTTGTAAGCGGCACAAAAACCCAGTTCTGCCACATACTGTCACGTATCGCTACATACATGTATTGCCACAGAATAGCCACAAATTTGCCACGGAATAGCCACAAATTTGCCACTGATTAGCCCTTGTTCATTGCATTCCACAAAAATCCTGATACGTGGCTCATATGGCAAGACTTTTGGGGTATATTTATTTTTCTCTAATATGAGAGATTGAAGCTGTTCCGACAAAGGGAACTATTGCAACAAAAGGGAACTGAAACGATATAGGAGTTACAATAAAAATAGTGGTGGCCCCAGGCCACAAAAAATGGAAAAGATGGTGCCCATTTTATGATTTTAAACAGCCATAATTTGTTTGTTTTTTCAATGAAAAACATGTACAACATGAGACACTTTTACGGATTGTAATTACAATAAGTCAGGCCCTAGAAAGCAAAATGTTCACAATTGTTTGTTTTGCTCCGTAGGGTATGGAATGTATCTACCCACATAGCTGGGGAGAGAAGGAGATTTGGGATGCAGAGGGACGGGGCAACTTTCAGAGAGAAGAAATTATAGCTTACCTCAAAAGCCAGTCCTCCCAGAGTGATATGCATTCGCGTAACACAAATGCAAAGAAGCCACCCAGAGGAAGAAGAGATCAGAACAACTCTGCAAGGACTTCTCCTGCAGGCATTAGCCCTATCAGTTTTGGAGACCAGATCCCTTCTGCAGTTGGAGGGGTTGATGCCGGAGGGCCAGTGATGGGAGCCAGAGGTGGCAGATATTTGCCACCAGGTGCCAAGTATTTGCCACCAGGTGCCTTCATTGGTGCAACTCAAAGGGCAATAGGCAGCCAGTCTTCCCATGGTGCATCTGGCGTGAGGACAAGGTCCCCAAGAGACTCTGTAAAGATGGATGCAGTCCGGCGACTATTGGATTCCAACAATGGAGAGTTCCAAGTCCTGTGCGACATGTGCTTCAGTGGTAGACCCCAGAAGATCAGCAACCCTGACGTCTGCTCCTCGATGAATCGACACCCCATGAACGGCAATGAGTGCCTGGTTCACCTCATGCCGGGTAGACGCTACACCGAGATTCGCGAGAGGCCCTTTGAGTGCCTCTTCAAGCCGGTCAGTCTGTGCTGGCATCTTGGGAAGCCTCGTGGCTGCGATAGGGGGTACTCCTGCCTGTTTGCCCACAGTGACGTGGAGAGTGATCTCTGGTGGCTGGAAGCAAAGCAAAAGATTCCAAGAAAAGAACTGTTGGAGTACTGCAAGGAGCTCACGATCAAACAGCCTTTTGTAACTCCTACGATGGCCTCACAATCACCTGTTGAGCAGTCCCCCAAAGCATCTGCAGAGGATGAACAGTGGACTCTAGTGAAAAGAAAAACATCTGCTCGGTCAAGTCAAGGGCATCTGCAAGCATCAGGAAACTCTTCTACACCTGTCAGGCCTACAGACAGTCCGCAACACCCAGTTTTCATCAAACCATTCAAACATACCCTCAAGGTGATTCACCCCATTTCATCCTATCCTTTACTTGTAGATGACTTGTTCAGGTTCCCGTAACATAAAGATAAACTAGAAATCATGCAATCAATTGATTAATCTACCAATTTATCAAATAATTATATGTATATTATTTTCTTTATCCTATTCACTATTTTTTTCATTCCCGAATCCTTCATTATCTATTGTTTTGGGGTTTGGTTTGTGCCTTATTATAGTATTTTTTGTAGCATTTTTTCTGTGCTAAAAGGTTCTGTAACAATAAATTTAAGAGTGCTGCAAATTACAAGCATTGCTTTTCAGCAATGCTCTCTAATTCGAACCAATAGTGTATGATTGTGACTTCTTCTGATTCACATTCCTTGTATAATTTTAGTATCATATCTTTGTTATATTATGGTTTCACATGCCTTCCTTCGTAAATAGTATTCATTGTTGGAAATAAAGAATTATTAAAAATAAATTAATAATGAAATACCTTATCTGATTTCATAGTTGGTTTGTGAACGCTGCTTCAACATCAACAAGTCTGAGGTTCAGGAACGTGATCCCAAGAAGCCATCGTACTGCACAGGGCGACCGAGACACACTTGGGGGGCGCAAGTCATGGCTGTGGTACGTTCTTCGGACGGCAAGCGGTGGTTGAGGGTGAGTCCACGATATCGTCGACTTCCGCCGGACGTCAAGCTGATCCTGTGCCATAATGGAAACAAATGCAGAGGGTTCTTTGGAAGTCAGTGCATGTTTCCGCATTACATGGAAGAGTTGCACCTGTGGAACTATCAAAATCAACACAAGTGTGAGTGCTTTTATTTTTAATATTCCTCCCAATTTCTTAACCATAATGAGGGGGGGGGGGGGGGGGGTGGAGGGGGGGACATAATGTCCCCAATGTCTTGTCTTATTATATTGATTACTCTGCAAGTTGTAAATAATTTTTTTCTGTTGCTAAAAATGGGTGTGCCAATTTTTGCAGCAGTATGATTCTTTGCTGCTGAGATCTGGGTTCACCCCTACCCTCCAGCTGTAGACAGTTGAAAAGTTGGTTTTGAAAATCAATTTCCACTATGTCTTTTGACGAGTCATTTCTGATTTTTTTCCCTTTATTAACCCGTTCCCTTTGAAATTATGAAATCCCTATAGACTTTGTACATACCCCACCCGGTTCCCATAAGCAACGGGTGAAGAGTGTGCTTCATGTCCTTATAATCAGAAAACAATGTGTAAAAAGTTCTTGCTGGAGAAATGATTAGGAATAGTTGTTGTTTTTTTGTGTCGTGTTTATATTGAATTATGCATAAGTTTTCATACATACTCTCTTTACAGTGAACAGCTTTCAGCAAGTAATCGCAATACAGGAGCAGTCTCAACAAGAAGCAGCAGCAGTACCAGCAGCACAATCAGCAGCAGCAGTGTCCAGAGACAAGCAGCAGACCACCCTGTGGCTATTGATAGTCAGTACTGCTGTCCTGATTGCGGCCTCTCTTTCCGCTCAGAGACGTCTTACGAGACTCATATGCTCTCCCTCGAGCACTGGGCAGGATCTTGTCCGACGCAGACGTTGTCTGGCACCACCGCAAGCCTCCCATACTGGTCAATGAAGGTCACTTTCAACTCTGCAAGGGGTAAGTGTCTAGACTGGTATGAGATAATCTTACTAATTCCACTGTTTTTGTTAGTAGTCTCCTCGGACAATGAACCGTCCTTGTTTCCCCATGTCCTCTACACAATCCATAAAAGTAGATCTTCTTTGCCTTGTGGCCCAGTCACACAAGTTAAAATTCGATTTTGATATTAAATTATAGTGCCCAAAACCTGAATCTGGTTGTCCCTATTAAACAAAGACAAACATGAATAATTCTCTTATATTTAGATGGCCATTTTGGCCTATGGAATCAAGCATCAATGAAATTTGGTAGCCTAAACTAATTTGTAGTAGCTGTGGGCCAACATGATTGTACTAATTTCAAGCACTGCATTAGTCCCCATGGTTGATCAACCTTCTTTGTTCCTCCTGTGTCGTCTACATCTGCCGTCGTAACTAGTACAATGCACAAATACATTATCCCTTTCGTTGAAAATGTTCAGGCATCTTACAAACCAGTGCCACTTCTCGGGGAAACCCGTTAAGGAGAACGAGTGCGTTTATGCGCACAGCATGGATGAACTCAACGAGTGGCAGGAGCGCACAGAGTACCGTGCAACGAAGCTGCGGAAGGCCAAGGAGCAGAAGCTGTTCTTGTGGTTGGACGATCTGGCGAACAAGTACGAGAGTGCCGATGATCCGGAGGCAGTGGTATGTCTGGCACCAACCAGTTCATTTCATTTCAATAATTTTATTTTATTATTTAATTATACAGTATCATATATTTCTGGTCAGTTTCCCTATGCTTGAAATAATAAAAGAAAAATATTCTTGCATTTCTTTCTTCATTGCAAGGTGAAAGAAGAGTTGTTTGGGATAGAAACAGACTGCAGCCAAGATCTGGAGCTGAGACTGGAGAGCCCGCCTGAAGACGGGGAAATCCAGTGGAAGATCACAGTGCCTTCAAACAATGAGGTAACATTACATTGTCCTCAGATTGAACCATCTCTGTTGAACAAGTCCTAAGATACAGTCAAAACCTTTGTATAGTGACCACTTAAGGGAAAGTAGAAAAGTGGCCTCTGTAGACAGGTTCTATAACACTCTTTTTCTCAACGAGTGATCACTTTTGGTGGCCAATATTGCCAGCTTGGCTGCTATGGACAGGTGGCCACTAACACTCGTTCAATACTGTACTGTTAACATAGTAATATTTGCGGTTGCAGAGGCTGTGATTTTGTTGTTAAATTAATGTTACAGTCAGTTATTGAACTAACAAAAGAACAATATATCTGCAATTTTATTGATTATCATTTACTTAAAAATATAATTTTGATGAAACGAAATTAAAGAACCGCGAATGTGTTTTTGTGTCGCTCAAAGCGAAATATTTATTGCGCAAAAATAAACTTTACAGTATTAGAATTCTTGCTATCCTGAGGTCACATTGAATGTTGTGCAAAAAACATCTTCTTATGCCCTAACCATGCTTTACAATCCCGGGCATTGTCCACAAGAGGTATGACGATTTGCATCGTTCTTTTAAAATAGGTAATTATTTCCTCCATTATTAGCTCATCCGGCCCGAAGGGCCCGATGAGCTTATGCCATGGCGTTGCGTCCGGCGTCCGTCCGTCCGTCCGTCCGTCCGTCCGTCCACAATTTTCAAAATGCTTCTTCTTCGTTATTTTTCAACCGATTTTGATTCTGATTGTTTCATAAGATAGGGCTAGGAGGGGGATTTAAAACTTCTACACAGAATCGTGAAATTCATTATATATGCTAATTTATGCAAATTTATTCGAAATCACAAAAAATGCTTCTTCTCCTTCATTTCTTGACCGATTTTGATTTGGTTTGCTTTATCTGGTAGAGCTAACTTTGGTACACTAAACTTCTACACAGAATTTTGAAATTTTTCTCCATTAATTAATTATGGTAATTTATGCAAATTTATTCAAAAAATCACAAAAAATGCTTCTTCTCCTTCATTTCTCGACCGATTTTGATTTGGTTTGCTTTATCTGGTAGAGCTAACTTTGGTACACTAAACTTCTACACAGAATTTTGAAATTTTTCTCCATTAATTAATTATGGTAATTTATGCAAATTTATTCCAAAAATCACAAAAAATGCTTCTTCTCCTTCATTTCTCGACCGATTTTGATTTGGTTTGCTTTATCTGGTAGAGGTAACTTTGGTACACTAAACTTCTACACAGAATTTTGAAATTTTTCTCCATTAATTAATTATGGTAATTTATGCAAATTTATTCCAAAAATCACAAAAAATGCTTCTTCTCCTTCATTTCTCGACCGATTTTGATTTGGTTTGCTTTATCTGGTAGAGCTAGGTTTCATAAGATAGGGCTAAGAGGGGGATTTCAAACTTCTATACAGATTCATGAAATTCATTATCTATGGTAATTTATGCAAATTATTCGAAATCACAAAAAATGCTTCTTCTCCTTCATTTCTCGACCGATTTTGATTTGGTTTGCTTTATCTGGTAGAGCTAACTTTGGTACACTAAACTGCTACACAGAATTTTGAAATTTTTCTCCATTCATTAATTATGGTAAATTTTTTATTTTTTTATTTTTTTAATTTTTTTTAATTTAATTTTTATTTATTTTTCTATTTTTATTTTTATTTTTATTTTTTTTATTTTATTTTATTTTTTGTTTGTTTGTTTGTTTTGTTTGTTTTTGTTTTTTATTTTATTTATTTTTATTTTTATTTTGATTTTTTAAATTAATTTTTTTATTTTTTTATTTTTTCCCATGTCCCTTCCAGGGCATCAAATTTTTATTTTTTGACCAGTTGAAAAGTGTACCACATGAAATTTGCGATATTTGATGTTGCGAGATGGCGGATGAGCGCTACGTCATTGACGTTCTGGTTGTTTATAAATTGACTTCTTAAAAGGCTGCTAAATGTATGAACATGTCTCTTTATCACCAGAAATAAATTCAGTTCTCTGTGAAAAGCTGTTCTGTACCTGGAAAGGGAAATGATTAAAGTAAAATTTCATTGAAAATCACAAAATATGAGAACAATGCATCACTAGAGAGCTAGGGGCAAACAGATTAAGATTAATACTTTTTTTTATTTCCCATACCAACACGATATCTTATTACAACAACAAAACAAAACCCCATCACAAGAATAAAAAACAAGCGCTCTTTGCGCTAAAAAAACGCCAATGTTTTGATGACGTCACACATTGAGTAAGTTATCATTAGCAGACGATGTCTCATTGCGAATCTACGCAACCATTAGTGCACTCATATTGTCTGCTAAACGTGTATTCTTGCCACGAAAGCGCATTTATTTCATTGCATTTGTTAATAAGGTTCACCTCGACTTATACACAATAATCATTCATTCGGAGACATTTACGGAAATAAAGACAAATTCAATGAAGTAAGTCACACACCGTCCTACTTTATCTGCTTGAAAGACCCGCCGAAGTCTGGGCACGATCTATTGGCCCATTGTTCAACAGCTGTATTTTGAAGCGGATGTCGCTGAATGTGCAGTTCTGTGTGTGATACTTATGGGCGATGTGATAGATTAAAATAACGTTATTTAGCATGCTTTACGGGAAAATTGTGTGTTAAAGAACAACAACAAAGTGCTTTTAAGCAGTGGCGTAATGAGCCAAAACTTTTGGGGGGCTTAACAAATTTGTGCAAGGGAGTGAAGCGACCAAGCCCGAAGGAGCGAAGCGACTGAGCGGGGGGGGGGAGGGTGTGGGAGGGGGGTGTCCCCCCTCCCACGGTAGGGAGCTTTTGCATTTTTGGACTTGAAACTGTGCAATCTGATGCATACCTAGAAAGGAAATTTTGACTCGACGACATGTACTATAATGTCGGTAAGTGCGTCATGATTCTACCGACTAGAAAAGATTTTTTATTTGTTTCATAAAGACAAAAAGCGAAGCGACTGAGCGGGGGAGGGTGTAGGAGGGGGTGTCCCCCTCCCACGGTAGGAAGCTTTTGCATTTTTTGACTTGAAACTGTGCAATCTGATGCATACTTAGAAAGGTAATTCTGACATGACGACATGTAATATATAGTGCTATAAGCAGGGCCCTGGGAACGATTTTTTTCACCGGGGGTGCTGAGATATATACGTATATATACCTATATTCTTCTTCTTCTTCTCCTTCTTTCAGTCTTTTTCTGTCATTATCAGAGGCGGATCTAGCTTTTTGCTAAGGGAGGGGTTTGACCCAATGACGATGTCCATGAGTCGCTATTTTGAACCCCCGTAAGTGATTTTGTTAAACTTTTTTCAGTGATAGCCGCGAAGCGGGGATTTTTTGTTGCTATTTTGAACCCCCGTAAGTGATTTTTGTTCACTTTTTTCACTGCTAGCCGCGAAGCGGCGAATTTTGTTGCTATTTTGAACCCGTGTGAGTGATTTTTGTTAACTTTTTTCAGTGAAAGCCGCAAAGCGGCGATTTTTTTGGGGGGCTATTTTGAACCCCCGTAAGTGATTTTTGTTCACTTTTTTCACTGCTAGCCGCGAAGCGGCGAATTCTGTTGCTATTTTGAACCCCCGTAAGTGATTTTTGTTAACTTTTTTCAGTGATAGCCGCGAAGCGGCGATTTTCTTGTTGCTATTTTGAACGCCCCTAAGTGATTTTTGTTAACTTTTTTCAGTGATAGCCGCGAAGCGGCGATTTTCTTTTTGCTATTTTGAACCCCCGTAAGTGATTTTGTTTAACTTTTTTCATTGATAGCCGCGAAGCTGCGATTTTTGTGTGGCTATTTTGGACCCCCGTAAGTGATTTTTGTTCACTTTTTTCACTGCTAGCCGCGAAGCGGCGAATTTTTTGTTGCTATTTTGAACCCCCGTAAGTGATTTTTGTTCACTTTTTTCACTGCTAGCCGCGAAGCGGCGAATTTTGTTGCTATTTTGAACCCCTGTGAGTGATTTTTGTTAACTTTTTTCAGTGATAGCCGCGAAGCGGCGATTTTTTTGGGGGGCTATTTTGAACCCCCGTAAGTGATTTTTGTTCACTTTTTTCACTGCTAGCCGCGAAGCGGCGAATTCTGTTGCTATTTTGAACCCCCGTAAGTGATTTTTGTTAACTTTTTTCAGTGATAGCCGCGAAGCGGCGATTTTCTTGTTGCTATTTTGAACGCCCCTAAGTGATTTTTGTTAACTTTTTTCAGTGATAGCCGCGAAGCGGCGATTTTCTTTTTGCTATTTTGAACCCCCGTAAGTGATTTTGTTTAACTTTTTTCATTGATAGCCGCGAAGCTGCGATTTTTGTGTGGCTATTTTGGACCCCCGTAAGTGATTTTTGTTCACTTTTTTCACTGCTAGCCGCGAAGCGGCGAATTTTTTGTTGCTATTTTGAACCCCCGTAAGTGATTTTTGTTCACTTTTTTCACTGCTAGCCGCGAAGCGGCGAATTTTGTTGCTATTTTGAACCCCTGTGAGTGATTTTTGTTAACTTTTTTCAGTGATAGCCGCGAAGCGGCGATTTTTTTGGGGGGCTATTTTGAACCCCCGTAAGTGATTTTTGTTCACTTTTTTCACTGCTAGCCGCGAAGCGGCGAATTCTGTTGCTATTTTGAACCCCCGTAAGTGATTTTTGTTAACTTTTTTTAGTGATAGCCGCGAAGCGGCGATTTTCTTGTTGCTATTTTGAACGCCCCTAAGTGATTTTTAGTTAACTTTTTCTCAGTGATAGCCGCGAAGCGGCGATTTTCTTTTTGCTATTTTTGAACCCCCGTAAGTGATTTTGTTTAACTTTTTCGATTGATAGCCGCGCAAGCTGCGATTTTTGTGTGGCTATTTTGGACCCCCGTAAGTGATTTTTGTTCACTTTTTTCACTGCTAGCGCGACCGAAGCGCGGCAATTTTTGTTGCTATTTTGACACCCCGTAAGTGATTTTTGCTAACTTTTTACACTGATAACCACAAAGCGGCGATTTTGTGGGCTATTTTGGACCCCCGTAAGTGATTTTTTTTCACTTTTTTTCACTGCTAGCCACAAAGGCGGCAAATTGTTTTGCTATTTCACTTTTTTTCACTGATACATTTTCACTTGGCAGCCCAAGGGGGGGGGGCTGGGGGGGGGGGGGTGGGGGGGGGGGACGGTGGGGTGTGCCGGGGGCGGGGGGTTAAACCCCACACCCCCCCCCCCCCCCCCCCCCCCCCCCCCGTAGATCCGCCACTGAAATGTCAAAGGTGCATTTTCCCGTCTGGTGATATGTTCGTCTGAGTGATTGATCTTTGTGAGATTAAACTAGTCTACAGACGTTGTAGCAAGCTGACCTTCCTGCCCAATATCGTCTAACCATAATTTGCAGTATATCCAAATTATCCCAAAGTAAAAACAAAAAGAAACAAAAAAGCGTCATTTGTGGCTGTCGGCTGTGTGACAATTTCGTAAATGAAGCATAATGATATATAACATACAGAAATGTTTGCAGGGGGTGCTGCAGCACCCCCAGCACCCCGCTTCCCTGGGCCATGGCTATAAGTACAGTACTATAAGTGCGTCATGATTCAACCAACCGGAAAGAGTTTGTATGTGTTTCATAAAGAAAAATCGAATATGCACCCCCAAAATAATGATAGCAAAGCTGACATATTATACAGTTCAACAGTGCATCAAAAGCCTTATTATGTATGATACAAAAATACGAACAAAGAATTCTAGACGTAGACACAAGACTTATTCCCGAGAGAGTGGAGCGACCCGAGAGGGGTAGACAGGGTTGGTATTGGGTCGTGCAAGGTAAGGTGAGTTTGCAATGTTTTAAGTCTGGTGCATACTTAGGGCGGAAATTTGAATTGACATGAATGATAGCAAAGTGACATATTATACAGTTCAAACAGTGCATCAAAAGCCTTATTATGTATGATACAAAAATACGAACAAAGAATTCTAGACGTAGACAAGACTTATTCCCGAGAGAGTGGAGCGACCGAGAGGGGTAGAAGGGTGGTATTGGGTCCGTGCACGGTAAGGGTGAGTTTGCAATGTTTTAAGTCTGGTGCATACTTAGGGCGAAATTTGAATTGACATGAAGTAAAATATGAGTTATCTTGTCTTAAAAATACATTTTTTTTCAATCACTGGTATCGAATTAGATATAAGCATGATTGAAATTTTATTTGGGGGGGCTAGCGCCCCCCCAAGCCCCCCCACCAGTACGCAGTGTGTAGGCTGAATACAAAATAGCAAAGTGCAGTTACATACATAATACAGGTCTTCTTTAGACCAACTTATTGTTTCTAGTTTTGAAATTACTGCACCGTAAGGTGGTAATAGTTCAAATATTACGAGGTAATGCTACCAAGCCCTACCCTGTTTCGTATAATCTGGATAGATACGCGAAATTCCTCACCACCGGTATTAATGGATTATAATAATATTGATGCTCAGTAGCTATGGTTACAGCATATACATTATATACAAATAAAGTGATTAATGAGAGAATTTGTCCCTCAGTAGCGTACATGCATGTATTAACTCCTTAAGTGCCAAGCTCGCATTTTGTGAGTTACAATACACATAAATGTCATAGAGCATTAAAAATACTGGGATGTAACGCCTGTTTTAGTTACAATTACAACTATGCAAGAACAGCACGCTCGTGTTTTACTGTATGAAACTATATTATATTTAATCGCATTATAATAGATGTAAAATAATGTAATAGTTTCAATAAGTATTCCGCGCAGTTTACTTTACTGATGGTGAGATCAGTGTCGAGTGGCTGAAATTATTAAATAACTCATAACTGTTAATTCATGTTACGTTCTCTTATAAATTCATTGTGTCTTTTTTGTTATCACGGAATTTGCGTTGTAGTTACTAGATGTTATACATTTTGTTGTCAAGTGATTATGGAGATGTAACATGATAAAGATGCATTTTAAACATTTATAGCTCACTTACTTTGTACTTCAGTTCTTTTCAATTGTATTCTTTAAGCGCATTGACGATGCAAAGTGAAACAAATATATAAACCAGCCATCCACACAAAGGATATCAATATTATTGCATGTACCTTATAGATAAGCAAATGATGATAAGGGAAATCATTTGGAATGAAGAAAGTATTTTACGCGTCGGTTGTTTTTTGCCCCCTTTTCTTTATAATGTATGTGTATGTGTCCCTGTTTCTTTGGAGTTACATTTAAGCGTATTATTATCTAAAATAGTATTCATGTGTAAAATAATGATACAAATACAAATTCAGTTGCGTCGCATTTTTGCATAAAGGCAAAACATTTGTTAGGCCTCCCATCCCGTCGCGGATCACCTGTATCATTTGTATAGAAATGCCAAATATATTGACTACCTGTATGTATGTGTGTCATTTGATCAAATCTAATTCAATTACCAGGTGCCGTTTCATTATATGACCCCAGATAATATATATATATATATATATATATACGCGGCCCCGATTTCCAATAACCTTTCAAAAGAAATATTTCATCTCCGCAAAATCGAATTCATAACGCCTTAGATATGATCAATGTTCTACCCATAATAATAGACATGTGGTTTCAATGTGGGAATGGATATAGAGCAAATTGATATCGACTTCTTACATTTTGCTGCTGTTTCGAGGCGTTGCTAATGTAAAAAAAAAAAAACAGGGGCACATCATGGGGTAAGGTGTCCCTCAGAAGTGTGTCTCAAGATGAGCTAAAGATGTAAGGTAACTGCGTCGTCATAATTGCTAATGCGTATAGTGCAACCAGAAGGCGGAGTCGCGAGAAGTGCGCGCTCGCGACACAAATAAAAACAGGGGCAAGGATTGGGCAATGCTGCCTCAAAAGTGTGGGCCAAGCGCAACTTTTCAGATTACTGCGTCGCCAAAATTGATAATTTGCAATGCCATACCTGCAGAGCCGCGACGACTTTGCAGAATCGCGCTTAAGTGCGCGCGAAACGTGCGTAAGTGCACTTTTGTAAACATTGAAAGTTTCCCAGGGAGACTTTCAAATCCGATCACCTCAATCATAAATACCTTTATAACGAAAGGGAACTTCGGAAAACCGAAGCCCGTTCCCTGTTTCTAATGATACTACGAATACAACGAGGTGTGTGATTACCGCAAAAGTTCTGAACACGTTCTGTGGATTTTGACAATGTTACTACTTCCCTTTAAATGGATAGTTGAGTTTTGTTATAGAGGGCGCTACACAAACAAAAATAATGAAAGATAATGAAAACTGAGTGTCAAATTTGAAAGAGCATACAATTTTAAGACAGAATAAACTTTATGTGATCAAAATCGGTTCAGAACCGGCTGAAATATTCATAAATATATTCATAAATGTAAACATCACATGCACAATTTTAAAAATAAAAAAATGGTTGAAACCAATGAGTTTTTAGTTAGTCGTTTGTAATTTTGTATACCTTTCGAAGATGGTGGAGTTGTAACTATTAGTTTGTAATGTAATGGTGCAGGTTTTGGTTACTAAAATTCATTTTGACCAAAACTTTACTCACTTTACCACAATTCAACTATCCCTTTAATAAAAAGATAACAAAAGCTATTCATTTTACCACGTCATGGCGATATTGTTTTGGATAATGTTATAATATAGATGATTTTGATCGCTTCCTGTTGTGTTTTAATGGACTTTTAACTGTAATTTGGCTTTTATTAAACGAGGCTATTCACCCCTTTCTACTGTCCCCCCTTAAAGCCGTTTATGACATGGCATGACTTACATGTCCAATATCAGAACCCAAATATAAAGAATGTGTCATTCATTGCCTAAATACTATGCAAGAGTGTATCAAAACGATCTACGTTAGACTTTCACAAGTGCCATATAGAATATACCATATAGACAAAGACATCCCGCAATTTGAAGTATCGGGATATGTATGTAATCATAATTTCCATACCGGGTTCCCTAATATGCTCAAAATTGGGCAGAAATCCCTTCTACAAATCGTATTTGATCGCTTCAAAATTGAATTTCGCCATGCAGTTGGCATTTGTGATCCTACTTCAATCAGCAGTGCTTGGTTACGTATTCAAAAATAAAAAGATAGGCAAAAAACATCCATTTCAATTTCAGCATGTTTTAATAAAAATGCTGCAAATGTCAAGATATATTCGCCAAAGTAACAGTCGCCGCCGCCGCCCGCTTACTAGGAAATCTCTCGATAGGTCCGAGCTCGATTCACGGAACACCTTGTTTTTATTTCCATTTCATAATATGATTGTAATGATTTCAGACGTATAGCTGCTGACATAAATAAGCACATTTTAAAAAAAAGTGGCAGTAAGATTTAACGACATATCAACGTGTATATACACATTTTGTTTTGTCATAAAAAGCTCTCGAATTGAGTTCGATTCACAGAATCTCTTCTTTGTTGGTTCATTTCGAACGATTGTAAAGAATTCAGACATATGAGATAGCAATGGTTATGGAAATAAATTATTGTTATTTTGAAACGCGGCAGTATGCGTATCAACTTGTTTACGGTATTTTTTCCACGAACTTACTTTTCAAACCAGCATCTAACGTACTTTTGGATTTCCTTGCATATTATGTATATATTTTTAAGAAATAAAAAGTTGAAGTGAATGAAATAATACTTGCGTGAAATACAAACAAACTGTAATGCTTAATAGCATCTATATCTTTTCTCAATTATTTATTAAAACATTATTATTTAAACAAATCGAATAATGGTGTTGTTTGTTTGTTTTTATTTCCGTATAAAAAATTCGACATCAAAACAATACATGAAGATTCATATATACAAATAAAAGAAATTGTGCAAATCATACATGAATAAACAGTATAAAAGTAATGATAAGAACGGCTGGATAGCCCATATTCAGCTGTGGGGCATTAGACCCCACTGCTGTTATTCCATGGGGACCAGATAAGATACAAGGGGTAGAAATATACCGTATACCAGAACAAACCAAAAAAAAAAAAAAAAAAATGATAGTACAAAATCAAAAGAAAAAAAAACAAAAACAAATATACAAAATTATATCCCTGTAACTAACGATAATTTAACACATTAAACTAAAGCATATACATGAGTATTAACTTTTGTTTTAAACGGTAAGGAAATCTATCTTAAAGTTTTGACAAATGTTGTTTAAATGCGTATAAAGTTGCTGCATTACGAACAATGGGGTTTAATTCATTAAAGAGACTAGATCCTCTATAAAAAAATGTTCTTTTACAATAGTTAGTTCGGGGTTTCGGAAGAGCTAAATTATCACCTGCACGTAAATAGTACCCACTCCTTTTCCATTCTAAATTTATACCCATATACTTTGGGGTAAAACCATGTATAATTTTATACATCATTACATGCATATGATTTCTTCGGCGATTTTCTAATGTTTCCCAATTTAATCTATTGTGGACCTCTTCAGTCGAGACGTGTAAAAATGGATTTATTTTCAAAATAATTCTTCCAGCTCTATTTTGAATTTTTTGCACTTGATTGCGCAATGTTTGAGAGGCTGACATCCATACAATGTCAGCATAATCAAAATGGGGTAAAATTATACTTTTATATATTAATACCAAACTAGATTTGTCTAAGAAATGTCTTAAGCGACTTAAAAAAGAAACCATTTGCCCATTTTTTTTTGCATAAACAAGTAATTTGTTCATCTCATTTCAACTCATTATCAATAATTAATCCAAGGTATTTAGTAGTTTGTACTTGCTCAATTACATATTTACCTATTTGCAATTTTAATTCATCACCTTTGTTTAACATATATCGTGATGCAATTAACATACAGACAGTTTTATCGTAATTCATTTTCAATTTGTTGCGTTTCATCCATTCATCCAAAACAAGTAATTCCCGAGTTAAAATTGATTGTACTACCTTAGGATCTTTATGAGAAAAATAAATCGCTGTATCATCAGCGTACAAATGGGTGCTACATTTATCAAATATACATGGCAAATCATTTATAAATATAACAAATAATAAGGGCCCTAGAAGTGAACCCTGCGGTACTCCTAGTGTCAATGGTAAAACATCTGATAAAGTGTCATTAATCGAGGTCAGTATCTTCCTTTCAGACAAATAGCTTCTAAACCACTGTAGCGTATTGTCAGCAAGACCAAACAAAGACAACTTTTTCAAAAGACATTCATGATCTACCATATCAAATGCTTTTTGAAGATCTACATACAAAACACCGGTATAAAGGCTTTTATCCATGGCTTTAAGCCAGTCATCTGTTACTTTAACAAGAGCGCTGACTGTAGAGTGTTTTTTCCTAAAACCTGATTGATGTGGAGAAAGAAGTTCATATAAATTTAAGTGATTCAATAATTGATTCTGAACGATTCTTTCAAGAATTTTCGAAGCACATATTAATAATGATATGGGTCTATAATTATTGGGAATAAGCTTCTCACCTTTTTTGTATAATGGTATAATTTTAGCTATTTTCCATTTTGCAGGAACCTCCTTATAAGCAATCGACATATTAATAATGTATGTTAATGGCTTTATAATTGCATCGGCTGATTTTTTCAATGTTTCGATTGAGATGCCATCAAGACCAGCTGACCTCTTATTAGGAAATGCCATTAATTCTTCTTTAGTACATAAAAGTCCTTTTTGGTTTTTCTTGACCGATTTTTTACAAATAGCACAGGGATGCGTATTTACCATAATCAACAGCAACAACAAATATGATATACAAAAATACAACAACAGGCAATTCGATGTGTATAAGACACACCAAATGTATTATAAAGCAAAAACTAGTTATACAATAAACAAACAAAATCATCTATTAATAAGAACAGTTTAAAAGAACGAGTACTGTAGGAAACAGTTCGTTTGCGAATTGAATGTCTGCATTTGGTGTGAAGTAAACTGTTCTTTATGTTACATCTTGTTTTAGGGGCAGCGACTGTAAGACTGTTATTATGCTTAGCCATACAATAACGATTATTACATGAGCGAAATATTGCGTTGAGGATATAAATTATGTATGTTTCACATAATATACCCTTTGTACAAGAACTTAATGACTTTCTATCGCAATGGTATAGCCTCGTTACAATTAATTCCGTGTATTTTGGTAGTTAAGTGAGAGTGCATATTAGGAGACCGAAAGAGAATGGCAACGGGGCAAAATCCCGGGGGGCAATACATTGTCATTGCATTTTAAACGATTTTTTCGCACAATGACATAAACCAACTATTAAATTGAATATCACTATCAGACTAGTCTAAAAAAAAAGTAATGGCGACTGCTCTGAAGGTACTTTCAATTCGGTAACAGCGAAGATAGAAGCATGAAAATAATATTTTGAGAGGACCTTGAAAGAAGGCTATTGATCAGACTGATTTATTAGTGTTTGACGTTCATAAAGTATACAGTAAGTAAGGGAAAAACACTGCGGGGAAATGAAAGTAGCTTCGTATCCTCGGAGAACTGGGCGCCATATATCTTGCTTAGTGCGTGACATGGCGCTCCCGAGTATAAGGCTTTCTAATGCTAACTGTACATGCTAGCTGTAGATACTGGGGATTGAGGAAAAGCATTACGGGATTTCGAATATACAACACCTCAATTTATCAAAATGTCATGTGCCTTTTATCACGTTGCCTACATGCACATGTACTTGATTGAAATGTTCATTGTTTTCCGAAGAAAATATCCGTATCTTATCATCTCATCCACTGCTCAATATATTAGCTTAGGTAATATATGATTCTTTGTATGCTCTAGATACGGGGGGATTGGAGAAAAACATATTTACACGATTGTCATTGGCATTGGGAAACACACTAAGCCTATTCATCAAAATGTCGCGTGTTTTTTGTTTTGTTCAGGTTGTACTTGTACTTGATTGCAAATACATTGATTTCGAAGAACAAGGCATCTTCATGTTTTCTTAGTGCAGTATGCTATACACGCGTTTTACACACATTTTGTACCACGTCGGTTTCTTTGGAAAACAAACCGTAACTTTTGGTTGGTCGATGGCTTTTTACCATGTCTAAAATAATAAAATACACCACAAAACAACAAACAGACAAACAAACAGACGAACAAGCCCGTGTACTCTAAATACATGCTAGTGCATGATATGGCGATGGTCTGAAAGAATATAATCTTGCGACAAGCTGCGAATGATATTTTATGAGCCTGCAATGATCTGCAATTATAACTAAAAAGTTAAATACATGTATATGTTAAAAACCGTGAAACTCCAGTCTTGGCCTCTTGAAATAAATGAGTAAGAGGATAGATATTAAATATATAAAATTGAATACTGCACACAATTATGTGTATGATGCATATAAAGAAAGTTGACTATTCAATCTATGTCTCATTTTTTCCCGCCAGTTTTTAGCCAACATCTTCATCTTCATCGGAGCCAACTTAGCTGGTATCTTCGCCCACTACTCTCTCACACGATGCATTCGTTTTGTTTTTGCAATGTTAGATATCGGAAGTTGCATTGTGTTTCATCCATTGACATAGTCTAGTTCTAGACCCTCGGAATCTGATCTCCGCCACCCCGAAGATCAGATTCCGAGGGTCTAGAGCTAGACTACCCTTGACACAGCGCAAGCCTCTATGAGACCGGTGTTGCGTACACTCAATCCGTCGGACAAGTCTTGTACGCTCACACCGGCTTAAACAAGTGCGGATTCGGACCCGTAAATCAGACTCGCGATGTCATCTTGCAAACGTCGTGCACACAATGGCTCAGTGATAATGCATCGCGCACAAATGGCAACCCACGGTCATATCGGTGTAGCACACCCGCCACGCATGATCATTGTTTAAAGGCATATATGCGTGGGTTATAAAGGGTAGTCAGCAAATTCCAACTCGACTCCACCGTAATCTCTCGAGGTAAACTCACGATATGTGTTGAATCGATCGAAGAGCGGTGCTTCGAAATATCTGAACACGGGCCTTCTTATGAAATTGCATGCAGCAAGAATTTCTCACGCTGTCACCTAAGACATCAAACAGCGGCGCTTTGAAGTATTTGCGGTTAAGCGTGTTACGTGATATTTTCGCTCGTAAACATCTCTGATGGATCTCCATTCGACTAGTACAAACATTCCGAACGCGACTATTTTGTATGCATTTTTTACTCGGGTATTCGGAAGCCGGGACAGTTTGCGATCGCTACTTATAACTGAGCCACTGGGGATTACGTACCGTGCGTAAAAGTGCGCAAGATGGATCCACGCGTCTAATAACCCACGCATATATGCCTTTAAGATACAAAGCGTGCGTACAAACATGTCGCCTCTGACGTGACAACTCTGCTACTTTAAAGTATAATTTCTTTGTTTTTAAATTTAGATTCAGCTCATATTTATATATTTCATACATAATCCATAACACGAATATTACAAATAAGTGTTTTGAAACATTGTTATTGAGAAGTTATCATCAATAAATTAGTGGTAATTTGTGAGCCAGTATTGTGGCATCAAAAGTCCCGCCGAAACCAGCTGAATACTATGACGTCATTCATTGAGTAAGTCATCCTTAGCAGACGATGTCCGATATATAACAAACACATTTTATAGTGCCTTTTTAACATGACTCTGTTCAATCGTCCTTGTTTATTGAGGAGAATATTTGTCATTATTTGCTCCTCTGCCTCACTCTTAAAAGCACTTTGTTGTTCTTTGACACACAATTTTCCCGTAAGCATGCTAAATAACGTTACTTTAATCTATCACATCGCCCATAAGTATCACACACAGAACTGCACATTTAGCGACACCCGCATCAAAATACAGCTGTTGAACAATGGGCCAATAGATCGTGCCCAGACTTCGGTGGGTCTTTCAAGCAGATAAAGTAGGACGGTGTGTGACTTACTTCATTGAATTTGTCTTTATTTCCGTAAATGTCTCCGAGTGAATGATTATTGTGTATAAGTCGAGGTGAACCTTATTTACAAAATGCAATGCGCTTTCGTGACAAGAATACACGTTTAGCAGACAAAATAAGTGCACTAATGGTTGTGTAGATTCGCAATGAGACATCGTCTGCTAATGTTAAACTTACTCAATGAGTGACGTCATCAAAACATTGGCGTTTTTTAGCGCAAAGAGTGCTTGTTTTCGATTCTTGTGATAGGGTTTTGTTTTGTTGTTGTAATAAGATATCGTGTTGGTATGGGAAACAAAACAAATATTAATTTTAATTTGTTAGTCCCTAGCCCTCTAGTGATGCATTATTCTCATATTTTGTGATTTTCAATGAAATTCTACTTTAATACAACGCAACTTGCTAATAAAAGAAAACGTTAACGTTATACATAAACAAATGCGTGATGTTTTAACCATATCTTCAAAAATGTACTCTACATTGCTATGCATTGAGTTAAGTATAATTTATAATAATAATAGAACCAAGGGGATTTTTCGCTACAGGTATAATGGTAATGTAGTGTTCAATATGGGGGAAGGTAAGCATTATACAGATTAATTCCTTTAAGCTTCATGAAGTGGTCACCACACATAGATGGGAATGTCGTTCATCCATTTGTGCATGCGAACATAATATAATTAAGGAAATTGCGTGAAAGCCATTAAGTGATGTATCGGTGCATTATTAATCAACAGGCCTACAGAGAGTAATTAAAACACCAAGCCTAATGGCATATATAGGGAATTTAATCCGTGCCCAAACCGTGCTCAAATTAGCGTAAAACCATTAAGGGACTATGAAGCTCATATCCGGATTGATGACTATCAAACAATTAATATTAACAAATCGTGACATGAAAATTAAAGGTTGTCATGCGTCAGAATGTACCGGGCGGTCCGAATCTATCCGAACATGCCCTAGTGTGTGCGCCATAGAAGTATGACACCAACTGCCGTTGTGTGCGCGCTTCATAACGCTAAGACAGTGTGTATTACGCACCGTGCGCAAGGCGTTCGCGAGATGGCACCGCGCGTCTGATTTACGAATGCGAACTACTTTTAAAACACTCAATTACCGCACAAATAAATATAACCTGCTCCCCATGCAGTGCGCACATTGACATTCCTGAATCATTTCATGAATCATTGCAACAATCTGAGAACAAAAAAACACACATTTTTGTTTTAATTCCATGCGGATATTAATGAAGCCGTTTAATTGGAAGCCATATAGATTTGGTCCGGATAATATGCTTTTTATAGTTATTACAGTTATTATTATAGTTCTTACAAGAAAATGATTATAAATATAGATATTTGTGGTAAACAATGTTATTTATATCGACCGAAGAAACAAAATATGGGAATATATATAGAAAGAAGCCATATGATAATTTAATATTTCATTTTTTGATAAAACCATAAATGCATGACTCAATCAAAGGCCTTTTAAACCCTGCATAACAATACTTGAAAATACTTGAAAATATCGTTTATTACTTGGAAGTGCCGGAAAGTAAATACAAAGGTTAGTGATGCACGCTTTGCTAGTGCATGGTCATGTTCTAAGAAATTTAAACAATACAAAAAACCCATAATTTTCTGAATCGTCGGTGGAAAAACACAACTGATCCTGGCCATGCGCCATATTTGTTTTAAAATTGTATTTATTAAGTAAAACATAAGGGGAAATGAGCAAAAATATAACGAAATATCAGTATACTATAGTAATACATGAAATGAGCAAATAAATATTGACCAATTTTATTTGCTCAGTTTCGTTGAATATTATTACATTTATTACATACATTTTCCATACATTTTCTTCCTAACCTTTATTCTGTGCAATTGCTGTAAGTTCGTTTATATAATACAGGGTGGCCCAGAAATAACGGAACGGGGTACTCGCCATACTAAAGACTCATGATGCCCGCCATACTGCATCGAGTAACGATCAACCGTGCGCCATTGTGAATGTGCGTTCAGCTGTGTATAGAGAAGAAGGGGTACTAACAATGGCGCACGCATTGAATGTTACTAGTTGCTATGACGGGCATCATGTGTCTGCATTATAGCAAGCACCCCGTTCCGTTATTTCTGGGCCACCCTGTATAGATGCCAATTTAATGTTGTAATTAAAGGCAACAAATCTAACCCTTACCCTAAAAGTCTTATTAAAGTTTGTAATTACAGATACAGCTACGATGCAGATACGGGATATAAACTATAATCATCATCACATAGAGGTTTGAGCGCTTTTGAACATTTCAGATGGAAAATGCGCTATGTAAATGCATTATTATTATTATTATTATTATTATTATTATTATTATTATTATTATTATTATTATTATTATTATTATTATTATTATTATTATTATTATTATTATTATTATTATTATTATTATTATTATTATTATTATTATTATTATTATTATTATTATTATCATTAGTTATTAACATGGAAGTGTTATATTATAGTTATACCACAATTACAGAGATGAGCGTACACAATTACATGCTCATGTATGTACTGCCATGTGTATAGGTAATCTGATTTGTATGCTATGATGATGGTGGGAGACATGTATTGTAAAGTTCACATCACCTATACACAAACACTATGGGAGGCCGACAGCTTCTACACATGCATGCATGCATGTATCCATTCAGAGGCACATTTTCTAACATTATCTGAGCATTTTGTATCATATGCTCTTTTCAAATAACACGATTTTTGTTTTGATAAGGACTGAAAAAATGACTCACACGCATTAATCGAATGCATTAAATGATAGCATGCATGTAAGTTAATCTCGCAAAAAAATGCGTCGCCATAAAACCGGTACCTTATGCCTTTTCTAGATGATTGCATTTTATTTGTATGAAATGATTAAAAGGGATTACAAAAAATGTTAATTGGAAACATCGTTTAGATCAATGTATTGGGATAATTATTATTATGGATATTATGCGACTTGCATGCTGGTAGACTGACAGCGTGTATCATAATAATGAGTGAAATGCATGTATGTAATTATATTCGAAATAACCCTGTATGCTATTACATGTAATAGGATGAGACAAAGCTGTCGATTATGTATTTCAATTACAACAATAATAGTATTATATAATAAACACAACTTGGATAATAAAACATGATGATTGTGTTGATTGTATGCCTCGGTAAATGGATGTGTATAGACCACTGTAAAACACTATCTATCTATCATTGCATGCATGGCAGTGAGGCGCGCCAAAATGCTATAAATCGATATCATTATCTTCACCTCCGGTTTCTCTCATCGCATCTCCCCTTCTCTCTCTCTCCCACTCTCTACTCTTATATTCCCGCGATATTCATACATACTGTCCCAATGCTATGACACAAGGACGTAATAGATGATAACTTTGTGACCTATAATTTCTCTCATTTACTCACCCATTGCTCACTAACCTCTCTAGTCTTAGAATCCCGACATCTCTACACACTGTTCCTACAAAAGCATCATTAATGTCATTAATTTGGTTGATATTATCACATTATTTCTCTCATTGCCTCTCCCCTCCTCTCTCGCTCACTCACTGTTCTTATAATTCCGACAACCCCAAATAAAACCCCGCATATTGTTCTTATTATATGACAACTTATGAAAAGCTAAAGCATCATTAATGTAATTAATTGGGTTGACATTATCACTTAATTTCTTTCATTGTCTCTCCCCTTCTCTCTTGCTCACTAACTTCTCTTAGAATCCACACATCCCTACATACTGTTCCTACGAAAGCATCATTAATGTCATTAATTTGGTTGACATTATCACATAATTCATCTTATTGCCTCTCCCCTCCTCTCTCGATCATTGTCCACCCTTATTATCCCGACATCCTAACATACTGTCCTAATGATAAGACAACCAAACATCATAATGACATAATAATTCCTTGACTTTATTTATTATCACCTTATTTCTACCATCGTCATGATCGTCTCCCTCCTTCTCTGTCACGCAATCTTCGCTCTAATAATTCCAAAAACCTCACATACTTTTCTTGTTATAATGACAACTTGACATCGTTAAAATTTAGACTTATTACTTAATTTATCTTATTGTATGTCTCCTTCTCTCTCGCTCACTCTCATCGCTTGAAATCCAAACATCCACACACACCGCTCCAATGATAAGACAACCAAGCATCATTAATGTCATATTCGTTGACTTTTTACCACCTTATTTCTCTCATTGTTTCTCCCCTTCTCTCCGTCTCATTCTCTACTCTTATAATCCCATCAACCCCACATACTGATCCAATGATACCAACGATGTGGCAACCAAGCATCATTAATGTCATATTCGTTGATTTGGTGTCGCCTAATTTCTCTTATCGTCTCTCCCCTCCTCTCTGTCCCACTCTCCGCTTTTCTAATCCAATCATCCTCACACACTGTTCCAATTAAAGACAACGACAACCAAGTATCATTAATAAGCATCATTAATGTCATATTTATTGATTTCAAATCACCTTATTTTTAGCATCGTCTCCTTCCTTCTCTGACACTCAATTTCCGCTCTTGTATTATCCTGACAACCCCACATGATAAGACAACCAAGCATCATTAATGTCATATTCGTTGACTTTTTACCACCTTATATATCTCATTGTCACTCCCCTACTCTCTCACCCACTCTCCTCTCATGATAATCTCAACATCCATACATACTGTTGCAATGATACGACACACGAACGTCATTAAAGGGATCTAGTTACTCCGTTGACATGTGCAAAAACTCGCAAATGCTTGATAAAATGTGTATTTCTGTGTTCTGATATGTCCTCTGAGTGATGTGTGAAAATGACATGGTAAATGAAAGTCATATGACACATAATCTATTTCCTCGTCTCTCTCCTTCTCTCTCGATCACTATTCGTCCTTTAAACCCCGATATCCTTAATACTGTTCTTATACTATGATATGAGAGCTACATCATTAACATAATTAACGTATTCGTTTGCTTAGTATTTTGGTTAGGTCCCAGCTAATTATATTTACATTATTTACCTGTTTACGACATGAAACTTGAGGCATGAAACATGAAGTAACTATTATATCAAACATATTGATGTCTACATTCATTTTAAACATTTACTATACTGTTTCCTAAAATGGGTGAAATTGCCCTTTTTGCAAATTAAAGGTGATCTTGTACGAGGTTCAATAGCCATATAACATTTAAGACTATCAACATTTACTACAACAACTACTAGTACAACAACAATAATTTCGTTAACCCACTATCATGTACATGTTGATATCTTATCTCCCCCGGCTTGCAATATTCATCAACTTAAACGGGATCTATACAAAATAAGACTTAACATTTTTTTTTTGACTATCTCTAGGTAGTTAAAGTTGTTAAAATTGTGTGTTTAAATACACGTGTTTAGCAATGCATCAGCGTTTGGGAATGTTTTAGGCTCAATGTTTATCAAGGGATATTAGTACACATTAAGTCTGAATCTCGTATTAAAACAATGGTTCTAGGTTAGACTAGGCTGTATCTAAACACACGCTTACTTGATTTCGCTCACACACAGGCTTACAATGCTTACAGTAGTATGATAAGCATCATCCACTATCTATATAACCTTTAAACTAATCTCAAGTTGGTGCCCATAACTCGTTATGTGTTGACGATAAAGTTTCCGATTTGCAATGATTTAAGACCAGTTTCAATCCATTTTCTCAGCTCGTTTACAGCGTTTAATTGCCCATCCTGTTCCAATCTACCATTTCACATTCACTAGTGTGTATAAACAAACATATTTCGTTCGATATTATCATAATATACAGCTCATATTCTATTTCCATTTTGTTTTGGTTTCAACCAGTCCCGACTTTTCATCTCCCTCGATCCTATGTCACTCTATATATAATCCTCTCTTTCCTCCCGTGCCTTTCCAATTTCTTACAGCAAATTTCTAGCTTTCTCGCGTCCTCTTTAACCCTTTTGTTGTTATATTCCAGACGTTCTCATAGCGTTGATGCATGGGGAAGAATATTTCCACAGAGAGCGGGGTTACATGGCGTTCACTTTGGCGGCCCCCTCTTGCCAGCTGTACACTTAATGACACGCTTTTTGTTAGCATTGTTATGGCATGCATTTATTGTCAAGAAACTTCGAACATGAACAGTCATTATTATTATCTCATCATCTTTGTTTGCCTGTCTGTCTCTCTCTCTCTAACTCTATCACGCACTCCATGTCTGCCTCGTTTCAATTTAGCTGGTGCTTAACCACGTAGTATGCTTCTCAAGCTATGTATAAAAGATATCCTAAACATAAGTGAAACTTTAAATCATTTTCAGGCTAAATATATTTAGATATTTGTACAACTCAATGAATTAGTATAATTATTTGCAATCAATCAATACATTAAACATAGCAAGCTCTCTGAGCAGTCGAGATTAAACATTGTTGTACATGTTCAAATTGTAGAGTCTTGCTCATATGGAGCTATAATCATATTATATTATATAATAATGTTTGAGTTTATTTACTAGGGGTAGCACAATGCATGTTAGAATACCCCTGATTTAAACTATCTTTGCTCATTATTTTACTAATGTGTGTGTTTTTTGTTTACAATTAGTATTCCTTGTATTGAGGTGGCTTCTTAAAAAAATAAGTGTTTGAAGTTTTTCGACACTAGCTGCTGACCATAACGGTCTGTCACGCCGATCCCAAATGCCAGGCCAACATGTACCCCAGTGCATTAGCATTAATGAATGAAACGCGCGGCGCGGAAATGAGGCTTATTTACGACGGAGTAGGGTTTGTTATATGCAAATGCCAATTTACCTTACTTTTGTCTTCTTCTTCTTTTTTTGTCTCCAGTGTCATGATAAATACTGGCCTGGCCCTACGGATAGTTTCTATTTTCTTAAAAACCATGACTTCCCCTCTCTTTAATTTCAACAACTCCCCGTATTGTCGTAATATTTTTTTGTATATGAGCTATATTCAAGAACCCATGACACTGCCCTACAAACGACTTTCAACTCCGTCACTTTCTCTATATGTACCTTCTTTGCTTTCTTTTTGTTTCGTTCTTCAACGCTTGCCTAACCTATATAATGTTATTTTCCTGCATCTATTTCTCTTGGGTTCATTTTCATGTCTTTACACGCTTTCTTATAGATACCCTACATGTATTTCCATCTTGTATTCGTGTTGTCTAATTCGTGTTGTCTAATTAAATCTGATTTCATATCAAAACATGTGGTCGTATTTTATACTCGATAAATTGGTACTGAATGATAATGATTTGTACTACGTGATAATAATATACTATTTCGAAGTACATGTAGTACAATAAAGCAATTAAATAATAAGGATCACTTATAGGGCCCCTTTTGACATTACCTATTAGTTTCGGAATAATAATGATGCTGATGATGATAATAATAATAATAATAATAATAATAATAATAATAATAATAATAATAATAATAAATCTAATAATAAAATTAGTAGTATAAAATAATAATAATAATAGTACAAATAATGATAATAGTACCAATAACAATGAAATGGAAATAACAAAGAACTAATATAATGAAAAATACTTCTACAAGATGATGCGGAAAATAATAATGATGAACATAGTAGACTATTATATAATACAAGCATTTCTTACCTGCTTAGTAGATAAATGACAAAATGTCGCAATGCATTCTGTACCAGTAAGTATGCATTACGAAAGGTAAGAGGGGCTTTCCAGATTCCTACATTCAACAAAACTATATATTGAAATCCTTTTCATGAAGTGTTCGTTAAATGTCATCATGGTTTCATTAGAAACGTTATTTATTTCCTCATTTAATGCCATCATGTCTTAAAGGGGTAGTTTAGTTTTGGTAGAGATGGCGCTGCAGATCACAATTTTTTTGTGAGGTAATGAAAAACTGAGTGTCGAATTTGAGAGAACATGCAATTTTAATGGCAGAATAAACTTTATTTTGTCAAAATCGACCCAGAAACGGCTGAAATATCAATAAATATATCTGATCTTATAATTATTTGGGGCCCAAATAATTAGATGATTTTTAGAAAAAAATAAAAAAATGCTTGCACTTTTTCAAAAATTTTCAAAAGCGTTTTTTAAATAGTTGTTGATGATCTCGCTATTTAATCATTATATCAATAAAACATCACATGCATAATTTTGTATGAAAAATGGTTGAAACCAATGCCTTTTTAAAAAGCGCCCTCTTGTGTTTCAATGGCTCTTTTTGAATGATAACAAGCTTTTTACTTAGTCGTTTGTAATTTTGTATACCTTTCGAGCATGGTGGAGTTATAACTATTAGTTTATAATGTTACTGTGCAGGTTTTGGCTACTTAAAGGGACTTAGTAACATTGTCCAAATCCTCAAAATAAAATTGTAATTCTAGCGGTTCCTTTATACCTTGTTGTATTCGTATTAACAATAAAATCATGGGACAGCTTTCGGTTTTTCAAATTTCCCTTTCATGACAAAGATATGTATGATTGAAGTATTTAGATAAGAAAATCTCCGGGCGAGATTTTCATCCCTGTACAAAGTGAATGCAGTGAGTTGGTGAATATCACCCAATATCACTTTGCATTTTCGCTCATTACTTGGCCATACATTGTCCATTTGACCTGAAATTTTCACACAATACCCTGAGGACATATGAGATAACAACAGTATACATTGCATCAACCATTCATCAGTTTTTGCACATCTCAACAAAGTTACTAGATCCCTTTAAGTTCAGCCTTACCAAAACTAAACTACCCCTTTAAAGGAGTAGTACAGTTTTAGTAAGGCTGAGCCAAAACCTGCACAATAACTTATACAAACCTATAGTTATAACTCCCCCATGCTCGAAAGGTATAGAAAATTACAAACGACTAAGTAAAAAGCCGGCTATCATTCAAAACGAGCTATTAAAACACAAGAGGGCGCTCTCTAAAATAAATTGGGTTCAATAATTTTTCATACAAAATTATGCATGTGATGTTTTGTTGATATAATGATTAAATGGAGATATCATCAACAACTATTTAAAAACCTCTAACGAAAATTTTTGAAATAGTGTAAGCAGTTTTTTAATTAAACAAAAAAAAATCATCGAATAAATCTGGGCCCCAGATTTATTCGGATCGAATATATTTATTGATATTTCAGCCGTTTCTGAACCGATTTTGATTAAATCAAGTTTATTCTGTCAATTAAATTGTATGCTCTTTCAAATTTTACACTCAGTTTTTCATTATCTCACACAAAATTATTTTGTCACAACGCCCTCTATACCAAAACTGAACTACCCCTTTAATGTCATTATATATGTTTATATTTAAACACGTGATTTACTCGTCTAATTCTAAGAAATTGGTTTCGAAGAGCACGCCATAATGTGAATGCCTCGTTAATTAGTAATATATTGTTTCCAACCAGGTCTCGGACAAGTTGACATTTCATCGTCTCATCGCCCTGTAATACTTATCATGTAGATTACGTCTATTTATGATGAAAGGATATCTAATTTTAAGCGGTTTATAGTGATTTTCTTTTCTTTTTAAAGATTGAATTATAATTGTTTTGTTGTCCGCTTGTAGAGAGCTAGTTATATACAGTCATGTAGATTGTGTCTCTTTAAGGCATGGTGCTGATAATCTCAGACGGTTTTCATTTATGAAACTAAAACAAACACACCCAATTAGCATTGTTTCCCTGTTCCCTTGTGATACTGATTACATATAGATTGTGTCTCTGTATTAAAGGCAAAATGCTTAAAACTCAGACGGTTTTCATTTGGAAATAAAAAAAACAATTTAAAAAATAGCATCGTTAATTTGTAGAACTGATCACGTATATTTATCTTTAATTCAAAATAGCGGATAATTTCAGACGGTTTTCTGAAATGAAGTGAGGTGAAACAAATTAAATTAACATCAATTGTCTTGCAACATCCCCTAATTATAATACTGCTGAATTGCTGCTAATTTCGGACGGTTATAGTTCACTGATGAAATGACATGAATTATTACCTCGCTGTGTTCTTGTTATGTTGCAAAATCTTTCAAATGGAAGGGTAGATATTTTCAGACGGTCTTCATTAACGAACTAGGTATTAATCCATCAGCAACTGGAACATGATGGGTGCTTATTAAGTTTATGGGCATTGTAAAGTCTAGTAGGGAACAGGTTGAATACAAATTGTCTCGCAGGTCAGTCGCGATGCTGATTATCTTATGATAACGACATTATTATCTCTCGTAATGGCACAATGGGTTGATAATATTGTAGACGGTTCTTACTGATCAACTGAAAAAGGGTTCAATTTAAATTAGTCTAGCTAGCCGCCCCTTGTATCGCTGATTATATTAAGAAATAAAATCTCTTTAAGGAAAGAGGCGGATAAAGTCATGCTTGCTTTTCTATAATTACATGAATTAGAAAAGAGGGGTTGCCGCGACGACGATAACAGCGAAGTAATGATTCATCATCTGCATAATCATTTGATAATGACTGATGCACTAGATACATAATTGCCCCTCCTACCGCGTTCTTTTTCGGCTTTATAATCAGTTTAGACTAATTCAAGCATATAGTAGAAACTCATCAGATAGTATATTGAACTAGTGGCCAAGCACCATTCCGCGGCGCCGTGCTTGCGCGCATAGGATCGTGTATACAGTTATCGTTTGCGCTCTGAGTCTTTTCGATGAGCGTAGCATCGCATAAATAAACGTCGCTCTCAGTGCGTACAAACATATACGTGATTGACTCAACGAACAGTTTTCTCGTGATCGGGATTTAGACGACACAGAGATTGGAACTTTATTATAGTATAGATATATACAGGGTGGCCCCAACAAAAACGGATAACGATAATTCGCACTTACGGCCCGTTATAGCGGGGAAGTACGCGCGCCAGTGCATCCAGCTGTGAAACGAAAGAATGGGCACAGTTGTCCGATGCTATAACGGGCAGTAAGTGCGAATTATCGGGTAATGACTTGGTAGACAAAAATGGGAACCTGACATGGTGTCACTCAGAGCGCCCTAAAACAAAAACCCTCACAAAAAACCCTCACGACCAAAATTACTATTCTTGGTATCCTTTTTCATCGGAAAAGACACCCTATCCGATAGACATGTTCATTTTGTTGCTTTATTTTGGGAAGTGCCCCATTCCGTTTTTTTGGGGGGCCACCCTGTATAGATATAAGAAAATGGCGGTACATCTAACATAATAGCTTCGTTCTAACCAGTCTGGTGGTCCCGGGTTTGATTCCCCATCTACATGATCTAGCTAATTTTCTTTCTTTTCTTTCTTCTTTTTTTAGGGGGGGGGGGGGGGGGAGGGGAAGGGGGGGCTCATTATATAAAGTTTCGTTACGAATTATTTATTGATAAGGTAAAACATTTACTTCAATAAATACCAACAATGAATTGCAGACAAAATATCCTATAATGTGTCTGTTCCTTCTTTACTGAAACATTTGGGCATTTATGTAACTTACGGTTTATATTTCTTTATCTGTTTATACGTAAAGCTTTTTATTTAAACTTAATATTTATATTAATGGTAGGACAATGACTGCATTTTACTTAGTTAGTTTTACATCTACTAAAAGACATATTTGACTTTGCATAACATGAAACAAGTCTTACTTGAAATTAAAAGATACATTTATAAACTTATCAAAATCTTAATGTTTAGGCCCCGTTTGCATGTTCTTATATAGACAATTGTTTTCCCTCTAACGATTTAGAAAATTTAAAGGAAAAACCAAACATGATTGTTGTGTCTAACAACTTTTCTTGAAAGTGGAAGAAATGATATTGAGTAACAAGTAATGAAAATGTCCATATCACGGTTAGATCGAGCGAGTGCAATAAAAAACCGGAGAGGGGAATTATATTTGATATTCATTGCCTGCGGGATGGGTATATAGAGGTATCGGGAACCTATCGCATTATATCATACCAGCGAAATTCAATAAAACGAATCTGTACTGACTATTGTCCCTTAACTCCCTATACTTTTCTTTCTCTTTGTATCATAGCGTATCAGATTCGCGCAAACGCAATATATCAACAAAAAGCAATTTTATCGAGTGGAGGATTTTGTCGAGAGGGGCCTCTGTCGTTGAATCAAATCAAGAATACAACCTTCGGGTATCGTATATATTACACTGGGAGCGATCGCAAATCCTTTATCGTACCACCGAGTGGTTTTGATTTGTTTTGTTTTAGTAGTATTCTGTTTGCCCGCCCAACTCGCGTGTTTCAATATTTTCGTTTTCAATAAAGTTCACATTTCCTGTAACGCTCATATCTGCCTCCAATTTGCAACATAAACTTCGAGCTAGCCATGCCGTCTCCTGCCGTAATTAAAACAAAGACAGTTGTTTTTTGTTGGTTTTATTGTAGGATGAAACATCTGTGAGCCCACTAAAACATATCATTTTGAGCTTCATTTAGAGCTGAATAGAATGTTCACATCTTATAACTAGAAATTATTTTACAATAATAATATCTATGTTGTAAAGACATTCAAACGACCAACGCAAATAATGGGTTAATGTTTTAATGTCCTTACTATAATGTAGAATAAAAATTACTTATTGTAATTAAATTTCTTTCTTAAATTGGTGTATAGTGTATTTTATTCTACATTGGAATAATAATGCATTGCAAATCTATTCCTTTTCGTATACATCGTTATGATCATAATACAATACATGGACTGGGTGTGTATATTGCATGTATGTGTGCATGTGCGCGTTAGATATGTGTGCACCAAATTCCTGTGCATGGGTTTTTTTTAAATTAATGTATTTATGTTATTTATAATTTAATTTATGTAGATGAATATAAATACATGAATGCGTAGATCAAAGGTTATTCCACTTACAATTAACAGGACACCTAGAGTGGCGTCGCCACATTTCTGCAATAAGTTTTTAACTAGGATGGTTATATTTTCTGCTGGTAACCCGGATTATATTTTCTTTTCTGTCAAAAACACTGAATGACGTGTTCCATTCATCAACATCTGTCGCAGGGACGGTGCTTAATCAACAGCAAGGCTGTGATGAACTAATACTGGTATAAACGCATGAAGTATGTCAAACTTGTGTAAACTTATTTGTCTTTAGATATACCTGTTTGATACAATTTGATATTTATTATGTGCTTGAATATTGACCCTAATTTGTTAACCCGGAGTTATTTGTAAAAATGTGTGTCGTATATTAATTTTGACGAGATGATGAATACCATTGTGATTGTGTCAGTTCGTTGTCGATGATCATAACGTTGTCATTTTAGTGTGATAGTTAGAATGGCTTTAAAGTGATCCATTAACGTTATATTTTAACCCCAAAGTAATATTTGAGATGTATACAAATATCATCGCAAGATTCTTGTAAATTATATGTGATATTGTCATAGAAAAGGAATAATGTTTACCTAGTGAAACAAGAGAGTATCTGATGTTTGATTTTATCCCGATCCCGAAGACTCCTAGTGATTTAGGTTGAATTTTTACAAAGTGAATGGATCACTTTAAGTCGATGGTTTCGGCTTCGATTAAGTCGGCTAAATTGAGTTATGCAAACTATTTTGATGGTCGGGGCATCCTCGTTATATACGTTATGAGACGATTTCAGATAACAAGTATGCCTAATTTAAAAACTTGGTTTTCTAGATTGCTTTCAAACTTTTAACATGATGATCTCTGAAACAAATGTTTTTAAATGTGCCTAAAGGTGGTATCTCACCGACCTGGAGACTAGTTGGCGACCTGTTGGCGACTCGAGTCTCCGCTGGTTGCGGAGACGTCTCCGCGACGTCTCCGCGACGTCTCTTGGAGACTAGCCGGGTCTCCGGGGAGTCGCGGGGAAATCAAACATGTTCGATTTTTTTTGGAGACTTTTTCCAGTCTCCAGCAGGTCTCGGAGACGTCTCCGCGACGTCTCCATCAGTTGTAGATCTAGGTATATATAGACAGGCAGAAGTCGCAGCGACGTCTCCGCAACCTTGTGGAGACTCATGGCGACCTATCGGAGACGTCGCGGAGACGTCGCGGAGACGTCGCGGCGACGTCGCCTTGGTGAGAATGCAAGCCATTTTTTCCGGTCTCACTGGCGGAGACGTCGCCGCGACGTCGCGGCGACGTTTCCTCCGGTGTGATACTACCTTAAGCGTCCTCCCCCTTCTCAACGGACGAATTACATGGAGCCAGCATTTACTTTTAGGTGCAGTATACATTACAATGTCAAACGGTTTTATTGGCATTGGTCAAACAAGATAGTACATTGCGTTTTCCTTATATACTGCATAAGAAGGAAGTTCGTTTTTAATTTGCAATTAATCGTCATGATTTATGAGGTCAGAAAACAATCTCTTTCAAAACGAAAACAAAAGATTGCACTATAGCAAGGATTCTGAAGTTTAATAGGTATTTAGAACAAAACCTAATGATTCATAAACTAGTTTTATTCCTACATGTCCTAGTTCATGTAGTTAGGTAAAGGGATGTGAAGAGGCATTCTGGGCCCCGTTGCAGAAAGAGATACAATCGATTGTAAGTTATGATTGATCGTAAGTCATACAATTTACCCGTTTCAACTAATCAGATTTGCGCATCTAGAAAACGTGATCTGATTTACGATTAATCGCAACTTACAATCGATTGTATCTCTTTCTGCAACGGGGCCCTGGTCTCGTGGACAAAGCTCCGCTTTTCGCATTAGTCTAGGCTGCGTCTCTCGGATGGTGACGTTAAAGGGCAGCGCCAGACGTATATACAATCATAATTGATTGATTAAACGCGTCTGTATAAAATTAGATAGCAAATAACAAAGGGAGGTGGTCACTAACCATGTGTAGATGGCGACTAAAGTCTTGGATGTGTGCATACAGCAACCAAGTGCCTTTTTGATTCCCTTCAGAAATAATTGTAGGAAATCCTCAACGATTTGTTACAATTTACAATTTACAATTTGTTTCCACTTCAAATAGCTTTGTAATGTAATTGTACTACTATGTTATATAACATATATCATGACCGATAACAAAAGTGTGCAACCGGAAAGTACAATCGGAAAGTTTTGTTTTTGTTAACCCATTGACTATAGGAACCGGGTGTGTTGTGTGCACATTCTATAGAGATTTCAGAATCTCGTAGGGAACGGGTTAATATATTGTACCAAATTATGGGGCAATGTATACAAGAATCAATATCAACAATATAAACATAATATACTGCATGATGAACGTTTCAGATTTCTTTATACATTGTATTATATATATTCAAAATTAATAACCTATAACCTATAATTAAATGGAAGGTTTTGATGTGGTTCAAATGGTCCTTCGATTCGATTCAATTCAATTCAATTCGATTCATAAGATGTTATATAATGTTAAAAAAAATAACAAGGTTATCAAATCATTATTTTACATGGCAATTCAAAGAAAATGAGAAAAAGCAATCACTCAGGAAGCAAAGCTTGTATTATTGCTGGTCCTTATAGTCACATGGGTAAGATACTTTTACATAATATAGGTTTTCCCGCTCAATTTTGCACTTTTTTCAATCGAATTCATTTAGGGTCATTCGAATTCGCGCGTTGCCGCGTAATCGTTGGTATCGGTCTTCCAAATTCCGAATAAGTGCATGCGAATTCATGCATACGCACACGCTTTCGTGAATAGACACAGAAGTTCATTTATGGGCATTCGAATTCGCGAATGTGCAGCCAACTGTCAATGGCCTTTCGCGAATTCGAATGACCATTGATGAAAAGGTATGCACTTTGTGCAAATTCACTTGCTCCTACGTGATTTTGAACGACTATTTACGAATTCGAATGCTGCTTTGGTACGGCGATCGCAAATCGCGCGAATTCGTTTGCTCCTATTATCAATTCGATTGACACAATCGCGAAATTGAGCGGGAAAACCTATATTATACAACCAAAACTACAATAAAATAAAGCAACATATTACGATAGAATAGTAATCCAGAAAAAATATCAGTGTTTGTTCCACCGATATAGATATCATGTGTTGGTGAGGACGGCCCTCCAAATATGATTAAGATATGGCTTAATTATATTTATTGATACGCCATTTCGGGTAATGAAAAAGATGACGAAAGTTCAGTTTTAATGTGTTATCAATCTTAACGCCCGTACCAAACGACCTAATTAAAAAAAGGCGAAGCGCCCCCAACAATTTGACAACAACAATACAAAAACATAAAGGGACATTCTGAGGTGAACAAATAAAGAAATACATAAGGTGTGCCCTCAATAGTTTGTGTCCCCTCAATCAGTCCGACCACGCTACGCCACTGCCCGATTTTTTGCTTGCTTTCGGCGCCACCATAGCCACTGGTTGTAGCAATCTCATCTCATCGTCAAGCATCTGACGGGTCTATAGGCTCGGCTTGAACACATACCCCGGGATGTCACCGAGCTGAGAAGTCTGCACGATGTACTGTGTCGGACTGACCAAATGATGCACGGTTAGGTCGGGTTCGGGTAGTGGAGAGGCAGCATCTAATGTAGTACTAACTCCATTAAAATGAGTAAATATAAAGAATTAAGTATGATGGCGTAAATGTTCATTTTTTAATGAACGCCAAAAGCACACAACAACAACAGCAACAACAACAATATACTAATCGCGTTGCCATTAATCCTAGAGGAGACGAGGTGTTCTGGTCTAGTGGTCACAGCTCTGCTATTCGCACTAATCGCCCCGGGTTTGAACCAGTGCTGCATCTCTCGGATGGTGGCAAAAAAGGGCAGTCCCCGGCAAAAAATAATCATACTTGATTGAACGATGCGTCTGTAAAAAACAAATAACCAACCAGCCATTAATGCTTGATAATAGAGCCTGCATGAGGTACTTTGCCGGAATGACCAGGGCCCCGTTGCAGAAAGAGAACAGTCGATTGTACGTCAGAAAATTTGCGCGTTTCAACCAATCAGACTTGCGCATTTAGAACATATGACATGACTTTATACAATTAAGTGTAATATAACTTACAATCGTTTGCACGATTTGGTCGGAATTGAGTGATGACAGGCAGCAATTTCGTAGGAGCTGTAATAAAATATGATTTTACATTGATACAAATATTATCATGTGTTTAAAAAAGAAAAAAGATTGTGAATGATGTTTTATTTATGGGGTAAATATTAATCTTGAATAACCATCACAACCACAACATAATAACAACATCAACATGCGTACATGTTTATTGTAAACTCAATCAATGCTAACCCCTTCCAAGCACAGTACGCTATAGTTTGTTCCACCAACATTATGTTATCAATACTATTTAGCATCACGCTATAAAAAATTACATAAATGTAAAAAAAAAAGGTTCATCTACACACGTGATAATAAAATCACGTGTTACAAATAAATACCAAATAAAGTTTGTACCTGCAAATAAAATCCTAATTCAAGGGAAACGAACTCAGACTAATACCACTTGCACGAAAGAAAACATAAAATAAAACAATTAAAGTGCAATGAAATCAAAGAGCCATATAATATATCATAAGGCCAAACAGGTCAGAAGATCATGTCTTAATTGGGGTAAATACCTCCATTTAATTAAGATGTGTCTTTATTTCGAAAACATGATTACAAATAATGTAGTATACACGTCTATTTTTTTTAGATGCATCGTTTTCTCTCCTTTTTATTTTGTATTTATAATTTATATAATCATAACGGCATTTTTCTTGTTATGATCTGCTTGTAATCGTTGCATTTTGTGCTTCTTCTTGTTTTCTTTCCAGAGTTTATACTTCGTTCCGAACATATGCGTAGGAGGCGGGGGGCTGGGGGCTGCACCCCCCTGGAGTTTTGAAAACGGCCATATTTGTGCTAAAAGCACCTTGAATTCGGGCAAAACCATACCATATTCGGGCAAATTCATGCCATATTCGGGCAAAACCATATCATATCTGGGCAAACAATGTCATATTCGGACAAAGTCATGTTACATTCGGGCAACGTTAACTTATTTTCGTGCAAAATCGACCCATATTCGGGCAATTATCATATTTCTGAAGAGGGTATTAGAGCTGCCTCACCCCACCCCAGTCAAACAAATAATTGTAAGAACCCTTTAACCCTAAAAAGACTGGGGGGGCTGATTTAGCCCCCCCCCCCTCCTCTATTTTCGCGATTACTTCGCAACGCTTAAATATTTTACGATGCCACTTCACAACTTTTTTCCTTTGAGTCTTTCGCAACTTTTGATACCAAATTTGCGACAACCGGGTGTACCGTTCTAAAGTTACGTGACCTTTTGTAAGTGAGCGTCGGCCCGAAAATCGCTAAATTTTGTGATTTGTGTACAAATCCTATGGAAATTGATTTTTTCCTAGAAAAGACAAAATATTCATTATTTTTCATTCTAATCACTGCAATCATTTAATTTTGGGCTAAAAATGGTTGAATAATGGTCAATAATTATTTCCATTGAAAAAACAATACAAAACATAAGTCGAAAAAACAAAGAAATACATAGGAAATGCAATTTCGCATAATTAATTAGCTCTAATTAGCATATTATAATTAGAACAAAAAATTTAACTATGCAATATTGTATGGCTCATGGACATCTATCACCATGCCAAATTTGGAGTTGATTGGAGTTTCGATTGCCGAGAAAACTACAAAAAATACAAAAAAATACAATTTTCGCATAATTAATTAGCTCTAATTAGCATATTCTAATTAAAATTTTTTTTTTAACTCGCAATATTGTAGACCTTATGGACATCTATCACGATGCCAAATTTGGAGTCGATCAGAGTTTCGGTTGCCGAGATCTTAGGGGGGGGGGGGGGGGGGGGCCCTTTTAGCCCCCCCCCCCCCCAGTTTTTTTAAGGTTCAAAATGGCCCAGTCTTTTTAGGGTTAAAGTGACTTAGTAACATCCTCAAAATCCTATTGGAATCCTGGCGGTTCACTCATACCTTGCTGTATTCGTATTAACAATAAAAGCATGGGACAGGTTTCGGTTTTTCGCATTTCCCTTTCGTTAAAAATATATTTACAATTCAAGTGTTCAGATGTTAAATTATCCACTGGACCGTCAAAACCATGTACAAAGTGGGTGAAATGAGTTAGTGAATATCACTTTGCATTTTTACTTATTACTCGGCCATATAACGCCCATTTAACTTGAAATGTTCACACAACACCCAGTGGACATATCAGATAACAACAATATACATTGTATCAACCACTCATCACTAACTTTTTGCACATGTCAACAAAGTTACTAGATCCCTTTAACCTTAATCCTCCTCCCCTAACCTAATCCCAAGCCACTAGTTTCTGATGTGCTAGTGGATGAAAACGGGAGTAGAGATACATTATTTTTGGTCTTCTTCTTCTTCTTTCGTATCCATCATTCTGCTCATCAAAATTGTTGGCCAGTACTGGGCTCAGCTCAGACTATATATTTTGCGGTTCATAAACTGGAACGAACATCTTTTAAAACCAAATTTGCGAAAAACAGACCCACCGTTACGGAGTCACGTGACCTTGCTAAGTTTTGTGATTTGTGTACAAACTGTAATATATGGCAGTACAATTTGTCCTTAAAGGAGATAGAACATTGATTATTTGGTTTGGTTTTCATTTTTTAGATTTGTTTAGGGTTAATATGCTTGAGGTGATGAGTTTTCAAATGTACATCATACATTAATGTATTGTATACGCATTATTACAACATTTCATGTCTAATAAGTACGTGTTTGCCATGTTAAAGGGATCTAGTAACATTGACAAAATCCTCAAAACCCTAGCGGTTCTCACATACCCCATTGCATTCTTATTACCAATAGAAGCATGGAACAGCTTTTGGATAAGTATGACTTTGTACAAAGACAGTGCAATGAGTTAGCGAATATCACTTTGCATTTCGCCCATTCCTCAGCCACTTAACATATAATTAACATGAATGTTCACACATTACTTAGTGGACATATCAGATCATAACAATCCCCATTATATTAAAGGTGCACCTGTAAAGTGTCGGATATTGTCCAAAATGACATTTGAGACTTCAATCCTGTTCAAAAATCATTGTAAGATATGTCCGAATGATGTGTGAAAGTTTCATTGAAAAAGAACACTGCTTTCCTGGTTAAAAAAGCGAAAATATGCGTCAGCTTTTACAACGAATTACTGTATGACGTTTATGAGGTTTATGACCGTTCATTAACGCTCTTGAGCTGAATGATAGATATCGTCATACTAAAGTGGCATTTGAACAAAATATAACCCTATTTTATTCTTCTCTTACCATAAGCTAAACAACACGGTAGAAGAGAAACGAGGAAGCTCTAAGTAATTTTCGTGGATTGAGACACTTTACAGGCATCCCTTTAACCATCTATCACTGTTTGCACTTGTTAACAAAGATACTAGATCATTTTACAATCGAATAGGTTTATTTTTAACAAAAAGAAGTACACTCACATGTGTATTGTTGCACTCCAAAGTACCATCACATTTTCGACGTCGCGTTCATTCGTTTGGATAAAAGGTTAACACGACAGAAATATCAACATATTTATAGTTCATCCAGACGTAATAACATAAAGCGCGTGCAAAGGTCACGAAAGTAAATATATATGGGAACATATTTTTACCCAATTACTCTATTAAATACTTGTGATGTCTTTAAGGTGTTATTTTGGTTTGATGTGTATTTTACCTTTAAAGTTGTTAGCATTTATTTTAGATTCATGTGTTTTCCTCGTTGTATCGATTGTATTTAATCTAGATTATGATTATGAAGAGAACATACATCAACATAATGTTATCCGACGGTTTCTTTACATGATAATGAATTTTCATAATTTGTAATTAAGACCCATTCTTTAAAGGTTACTTTCAGTTCATGTAAAGCATGCACGCTACAAGCATGTCTTTATTTTAGTTTCATAAACGGTATACTCTCTTTCCCCAACATATTTCAATTTCACCGTGACAGCAAAAAAGAAAATATTATATTTTATTTTTTATTTTATTTTATGTTTTATTTTATTTATTTATTAAATTTTTAGTTGTATTTTATTTTATGTTATTTATTTATTTAATTAAAAGCAATTAGTGCTAAGCTGAACATAGTTGATGGTACTTTGGTTGTCATACCCTCCTTAACGTTACATATTTCCCTTAAAGGGACTTAGTAACATTGTCCAAATCCTCAAAATAAAATTGTAATTCTAGCGGTTCCTTTATACCTTGTTGTATTCGTATTAACAATAAAATCATGGGACAGCTTTCGGTTTTTCAAATTTCCCTTTCATTACAAAGATATGTATGATTGAAGTATTTAGATAAGAAAATCTCCGGGCGAGATTTTCATCCCTGTACAAAGTGAATGCAGTGAGTTGGTGAATATCACCCAATATCACTTTGCATTTTCGCTCATTACTTGGCCATACATTGTCCATTTGACCTGAAATTTTCACACAATACCCTGAGGACATATGAGATAACAACAATATACATTGCATCAACCATTCATCAGTTTTTGCACATCTCAACAAAGTTACTAGATCCCTTTAAGCATATATTACCTCTTATGCATTATATTTGTATTATGGCATCTTCATTTTTCGGTACTTGATCCTAGGTTCAAAGTTCCTTGTGAAACTGAGATGAGATATGTATAGATCTGTTTAGACCCATTATAAGGTTGTTTATTACATTATCTAAATACTAGTCATCATGTTTGGTACACCCAAAGTACCGTTAATTATGTTCAGCCTAGCACTAATTGGTTTTGATCCAATAATACAATCCATGGTAAACCCCCCAAATATCCACATATTATTGATAAATTTAAAAAATGTCCATCTTGCGAGTTGTTTTGCACTCACGGTGAACTGAGATATATAAAGATCAGTTTATATCGATCCAGAATATATAAAATACTAAATCAAAAACAGTATGAGGTTGTTATACCATGATTACAGTATGTACAGAACATTCCTCTTGCTTGGAACATCCAGAATAATGTTCAACTTAGAACTAATTCGTTTTGATCCGAGATCCATGGTAAAACCCCGAATATGTCCACATATTATTGATTAATACGTTTGCAGAAAAAACAAGATGGAATGTGCATCTTCGTTTTCTACAAGAGAACTTCTTTAGGTTCAGAGTTGTTTTTATGTCACGATGAAATTGAGATATGTTTAGGTCAGTTTAGATCCACTTAATGGATATATAAAACTGTATTTCAACAACCTTAATTAATAAAGGGATCTAAATTTAGTTACTTTATTGACATGTGCAAAAGTGATGAATGTTTATTACAATGTATATAGTTGTTATCTGATATGTCCACTGGGTATTGTGTGAAAAGTTCAAGTTATTTGGACGTTATTAACCGAGTGAAGAGCAAACATGCAAAGTGATATTCACTAACTCTTTGCACTGACTTTGTATACGGTTACGACTATCCGGTGGATTGTTTAACATCTGAACACATCAATCGTATAATCTCTTTAACGACAGGGAAATTCGAAAAACCGAAACCTGTCCCATGCTTCTATTTTGAATACGAATACAACAAGGTATGATGGAATCGCTTGAAGTCCAATTGTATTTTGAGGATTTGGACAATGTTACTAGATCCCTTTAAAGTGGTATTACAGTTCTGGTCAAACAGAACTTTGGTAACTAAAACTTGTCAGTTATCAAAAATTAACAGTTATAATTAAGGGATGCTGGAGTAGTAGAATACATATAAGTGGCTAAGTTACAGTGCTGTTTTTTTATTATTAAAAAACAGCTGTGAACACAAAAGGGAGCACTCCAGACACCTCAAGGTTCAACCATTTTTAAAAGCAAAATATGTGAATGTGATGTTTGGTAAAAATATTCAATAGAGAGATCATCATGAACTACTTGTAACCCATGTTGGTATATTTTGAAGAAATGTGAATACAAGTAGGTCCCCAATATTTATTCCAATCAAATATATTTATGGATATTCTTAGCCGTTTCGAACCGATTTTGATTAAAGAAAGTTGATTCTGTCTTTACAATTGTGTTTTTCCCCCCAATTTTTCACTAAGTTTTTCATTACCTCACATAACATTTTTTTCCTAAACCAAAACTGAACTTCCCCTTAGAAATGTATAAGGTTGTTGATACAGTTATCGTGTATGTACAGAACATTCATCTTGTGTACATCCTGAAGTACCATCAATAATGTTCAGCCTATAAATCATTCCTTTTGATCCAAGATCCAAGGTAAAACATACGTAAATACATTTATCAACATTTATATTTACATTCCATCGGCACGTGGTACCTTGAAGCACGTGGAAAGGAATGGGAATTTAAACATTTTAAATGCAACAAATATGTTTTGAGCTTAGAACTCTTTCTAAAAAAAAAAGGTTACCCACTTCAGCATGTGTTTTACTTAGCCTTTCGTCAAGGCTCTGAGTGACTGTAATTATATTGTAAACAACTACCCTGCAGGTTCCCGTTTGCTAGGGTACCCTTGATCAGCAGTCACGAGATTAATTTATATCGCTGAACACTCACTCTCGAAACCATTGTTGCGTGGTTACGGTTTACCTAGTCTTTAAAGGGAACAAACACCCCTAAAAATAATCTTATCAATGAAAGGTAACATTTGTAGTAGTCCATTCCTCCAAGAAGTTCAGACAAATATGTTTCCAGACAAATTATATAATTTGAAAACACATCACCATACTAGAGCATGTGTTTATGGGTCTGCAGACGAAGACTATCTATTGTCTAGGACGAACGCATCGTCCGTGGTTCTATTGTCTCCAAACGTACGCGTGAAAAGAATGGGCGCACTCGCAGACGTTTGGCGCATACGGAACCCTGAGGCCATGTTGGTTCCGTAAGTGGTGATGATTAATTGTTACTTTTTAAATTTCACAATCCTTTGCAAAGTATTGGGCATCTATTTGATATCAAACAACGGTACCAAAACATATAATTATGTGTTGTTCTTTGCTTGGTGGTCCCCTTAAAGGGACTTAGTAACATTGTCCAAATCCTCAAAATAAAATTGTAATTCTAGCGGTTCACTTATACCTTGTTGTATTCGTATTAACAAAAAAATCATGGGGCAGGTTTCGGTTTTTCAAATTTCCCTTTCGTTACAAAGATATGTATGAATGAAGTATTCAGATAAGAAAAACTCCGGGCGAGTTTTTCATCCCTGTACAAAGTGAATGCAGTGAGTTAGTGAATATCACCCAATATCACTTTGCATTTTCGCGCATTACTTGGCCATGCAATGTCCATTTGACTTGAAATTTTCACACAATACCCTGTGGACATATGAGATAACAACACTATACATTTCATCAACCATTCATCACTTTTTGCACATGTCAACAAAGTTACTAGATCCCTTTAAAAGAGACCAAAGTCTCTTCGATACTGTCTGAGAATTTGCTCGTGACTGTTGTTGGTTTGTTTCCATATATTCCATAGTAACTTTAAACATCCATTTCCTTATTCTGTTATCATAACCTTACATCAAAGAACGAGATTAATTCGAAAGTTCCAAGTGATTTTGGTTGAATTTAACAAAGTTAATTGATCAAAATAAAAATTAGATCGTTATAATATTGTAGGCGAAAAGCGTTCATCTCTCAAATAAAATATAAGTCAATACATCCCCCTAAAATACAAGAGTTAGGTAAAACTCTGCTAGGTAGCTTTGCGTTTCGTTTACATCTTAATTCATTTGCTTTTCCAAGTGGTTATGATTTCTCTTTTCATGATACGGTGCAAAAGATTGCTGAAATAATGTTGCTATTCGTCCTAAAAGATTAAAATGAGCATTGTATAATAATTAATCAACGTTAACATTCGTTTATTTCCGTGTTTAATGTTTACATTAAATGCAATACAAACATCGAATTTGTACGGTATATCCATATGCAAATTGTTCATTAACTGAGTCATCATGTAAGCGACTATTAATACATTACTGTTTGTTTTTTCCTTGTTCCTTTTTTCCATGTTTTTATTATGAAATTATATACTCGTAAGATACTTGTTTTTCAATGAATTACGTTTTGGGTACTGTAGGCTACAGATAAAAGACACCTAAAACCATTCATTGATGTGAAACTAAAATCATAAAATAGTACTGAACCCGCATGACCAGAGGATGTCGCGTGGTCGGACTGATTGGGAGGCAATCAAATGTATGGGGTCGGGGGGGGGGGGGCACATCTTATTTATTTCCTTATTTTGTTCACAGAATTTCCCCAAAGGTTTGTCAAATTATTGGGTAGGTTAAATCATGTATTTCCTTATTATTTTGTTGACAGATTGTCCTCTTATATTATATTGTTTTGTGATATTAATGGTATTATCCCCGTGAACACCCCCAAGTAGCTACGCCATGGCCACAGGACATGATGTCCAAAGTCCAGTTTCATTATCTAAATGTAGTTTCAACGTAAGAGCCCATTGCCAGTCCACCGTAATATTATGTGTACATTTTAATTTCCTCTCTTCCCTTTCACTATACGCTGATAAGAGTGGCTTAAAGGGAACCAATTCTCAAACAATTGTCTAATAATATATCAAGCGAATTGTTATAGGAGTCAATTCCACCCAAAAGTTTCTAGAAAAGGTTGTATCATAACTCATCATCATACTTAATTGTGTGTTCATGGGTCTACATATGAAGACTAGCATCTAATTGTAAATGCACTGCAACTAGTCTGAATCTGAAGAACCATGCAGGAACACATTATTTCGTATGATGCTCAAAAGGTTGTTTCGGGGTGTACAGTTGGTTCTCTTTAATCATAGCAGTATTCTAGGTGAAGATTTGCATTACACTTTAGTATGTTTACGCACTGTTATGATTATTATATTACAGAATTGATACGTTTGGAAATTGTCGGAGTTAGTTAACTGTCTTGTTTTCCCCGACTGAACGATTATTGGGCACACGCTCAACATGTAGTGTGCTTAACATATAGTGTGCTTAAACCATTAATATATATATATTATCTGCTTTCCGTTCCTTATATTGTATGATACATTATATAGAGAGATTTACATAATTACACTATTATTTTCAATGCTACTTTGAAATAAGGCTCAACCCCTCAATGAACTGTATTCCTATGTATATCAAATGTTCAAAATGATACGCATTTTCTAACAATTGTTTTGTAATTTACCTTCGTTCCTCCTCTTCTGCCAGACCCCTCCGTTCATCTTCCTCTCTCCAATTACTTCATGGCCCACGTACAAAAACTCGTTATGGTGACCGAGCCTTTTCGTCCATTGCCCCCACCCTTTGGAACAAACTCCCACCCCATATTCAGAATGCCACATCTATCGAATCATTTAAAATCCTCCTCAAAACTCATCTTTTTAAGCAGTTGTAATTTTCTGGAGGCGCACACAGTTAGTTATTAAGTATTGTATTATATTTGTTATTTCTTATTTGTTACTTTGACTTTGATGTTGTATTGTTTTTATGCTATTGTGTTTACTAGTTTTCTTATTTAGACAGACCACCAGTGCGCTTAGAAACGCCCGTATAAAGCGCCATATTAATGCAATTATCATTATTATTATTACAGTGTTGGTCAAACATAATTTGATTAACCTAAACTTGTAAGTTATCATTAAAAACTAAATTATGATTGAATGGTGGTTAAACATTAATGGTTAAGTTACAGGGCTGATTTCATTAAAAAAGTAGACGTTGGAACAAGAGGGCTCACTCAAGTCACCTCATTATTCAACATTTTTAATTTAAAAAAAATGTAAATGAGTGTTTTGCTAAAATACTTATTCAAAAACAAGATCATCAAAAACAATTTCAAACCATTTTTGTATATTTTTTTTAATGTGAAGGATTTTCAAATTATTGAATGAAAGTTGGTCCTAAAGTTGATTCTAATCGGGTGTACTTATTTTAGCTGTTTCTGAGCCGATTTTGATCCAAAAAAGTTGATTCTGTCTTTAAAATGATGTGCTCTTTCAAATTGTACACTTAGTTTTCCATTAACTCACACAAAAAAAATCTTAAAGCGCCCTCTTTCATTTAACAAGTATTGCATTATTATGGTATATCATCAATATTACTTGTATGACGTTGTTTTATATATAATATATGTCACCCTTGAAATCAAAATTATGTAAATTAAACATTGTATTATATAGTTTTATATTGTTTTGGCTGTTGAGGGTTACTGACTAAATAAAACAACTTGATAAATCCGAATGATTGTATTTTATTATATTTATATTTCCATGAATGTGGTTAGTTGGTTTATGTTTAATGGATCCGGGATCATACAGCAAAAAGCACACACCAGGCACTTTCGATTTATGCAGATGTATGTATGGATGCACATACGCATAAGTAAACATAAACACACCACACACACATATTGTAAACACACATACTTATATACACACACATAAGTATACACATACATGAAAACACACACGTACGAACACACATACATGCAAACACACACGCACGAACACATATATATACGCATACATAAGTATGTACACACACACATGCACGCACACACACACAAGCGCACACACACACAAACACATGATACCATATCATAAACAAACACAGACAGTTTCAATAAGTCAAAAAATATAATACGTATACAACTGTTATTTCTGGAATAATTTATATGCTCTCAAAAGAGGGCAGCGTTTATTTATTTTTTTTCATCATTTTCTTAGTTTTTTTTACATCACACACATCCATAAAATCTCTGTTTCTTAGTGAATGTAAAAGCAAAAACAATAATAACATGTTTGACATTTAACAAAGACTGCGGGTTACGCGTAGTACGGGTTAGATTGCAGTACCATACGAAGAAGTACAACATTATATCACTTGTATTCTGCTGAGTCTGAACAGATAACATGTGTTGAGTAGATTGAATCGAAGTACAACACATTTGTGTTACAGACAAAGAAATCCTAAGTATCTGTGGTATAAAGACTATAGTGAACATTGTGTGTACGTTTGTAGTACGTTGGTAGTACAGTGACTTCAATTAAACATGTGTTGTATTATCATACAATTGCACGAGAACAGATTATCTATTCGATCAGGAAATGGGTGTAACAAAGTCATTAGGAATCGGGTAAAAGTGTTCAAGCATAAATAATTATATGATACCAATTACCGAAATTCGAGTTCATGGCAGTAACACACTTTTGCTTTTTGTTTAAACATAGCTGTATTCATATGCTATAATTTCGAAATGTTGCACATCTATGGCGATGTGAACAAATGCAAAGTGAAACATTAAATCATCATTGAAATGATCAATTATACAAATACCGTAATTGTCTTAAACTTGTGACCTTACAATTATATGCAAATCGTTTGAGATTGCATATATATTATAAGGATTGCACATAATGTCCATAATTGAACTAAACAGAGTATGATAAAAAAAAACAGAACACACTCTTCAGATCCTGTATTACACGTATATCTTTGATATAGCACGTCATAGACCAGCTTGTGCTATACCATTAATAAACTGTATTGGAGAGGGACTACCAGTAAAAATCTCTCTCTCTATCATGTATATCGCGGCTCGGTTACAGTATTTCCGGAATGCGTGTCCGGTGCTGCCGGTTGCGATGCCTATCCAACTTCCTTTAAACATGGAAACAAACGAGATTGTATTCGCAGATTCTGTTTGGTTAGAGGGCAGGGACAGTATTATTGTATTCAAAACATTTCATTGTATGAAATTACAATTGTTTTCAGGCTTGTATTCCTACAATTTTGTTGTGAATCGAGTCGCTTTCAGCACATGTGAAAGCACGGCATGTGCGTACATGTGTCTGTAGCTAAAAATTAAAAACAAGATTGGATACAAAATAGATTTAAAGACTTGTTGATAAATGATCAAACTCTTCGACTTCGAGAAGCCATTTCCGTGTTTCCATGTTTACAATATTATAAGAATGTGATTAATATTCTAATGACAATCGGTTATTTAGTCACGTTTTGGAGGCTTGATACTCAACGAGATTCGCTTGAATGTATAATCATAATCACAAATTACCCTTGAATCGAAAACGAAACGACATATTTTTTGGCCGAGTGTCTTAATTGCATGTTTTACTTTTACTTTCTAGTCGCTGGACTGGAAATACGAGCACTCAATAATTTATAATGGGGCTTTCGTTACCATATCGACTGCCAACCAAATAGTCTTTCCACTCTTAGATTTAAAATTGTCACTATACACTCAAACCCTGGATTACAACAAATCAACTCTACCATTTCTTCACAGCCCTGGAAAAGCAAAGCGTCCTAGCGCTACAACTAATGGACGCTTTCGTTCTAGCACGCTCCGATCTCTCGTCCAATTAATGAGAAATGAGATTATGCGATGATGCAGGCCCGTTGCCATAGCGACTAGCGCTAATGGATGCGAGCGGGGCGAGGCAATTACGGGCGCTCGAAGGTAGAGAGAGGGAACACCAAGGCCCCGCATCGATAATATGTTAATGAGTTTCCTACACACAGCGATGCTGTGTGCGATGTGGGCATATTATTTAGTATAGTCATACTTTTATACACAGGGCTGTAGGATGGATGTTGTATATTCCTAAATAGAGATGCGAATTGGTAAGTGGAATATATTACCTCTACATATTATGCCTACCAATAAGTATGCAGACAATATTCATCCCAGGTTGAGCTACGTGCAATATGTCACGTAATTATGCCAACAATCATATACATTTTCAGCGTATATGCTTGCATTATATAATTATGTTGAATTGCATACCAGTTTTTTGCAAATAAATTAGCATTAAATAAAACTCATGATTATTACAAAAAATACGGCAAGATTGTCATAGGTTATAGTCAGCAAAAAAAAAATTAACTTCAAATTCATTTCCTGAACAAATTGGATTGTGTATCAAACACAAAATAAACATCAATATATAAAAAAAAATAATATGTTTATACTTTGAAAGAAATTCAATAAGAGCATTGCGATAAAAATTAAACGTTCTTGAGTAATTTTTGCATAAACATATGGAAAAAGGAAAAACCCTTTTCGGCAACGATTTTAAAATGTCCATTAGCAAAATGAAACATAAAAAAATAACGTAATATCATAATATTGCACAGAGTTTGAAGTTTAATTCTTAATCAGTATGCATGTGACTTCCGCCAAAGAGAGAGAGAAAAAACAAGAATTGCAGTTTTAGCACATATTACGTTATTATGAGGCGGGTCATGAGAATTGTTTCTGTTGGATATTGAGACAGAAGCGGAAATGTACCCGACATGCCGGTGTATTTCCTCTGTTATCTCTAGACCAAAAGTACTTTAAAGACAATGAAACAAAACACAACAAATGCAACTGCAATCGCGTCAGAGTACAAAGTCGTACTGCAAAAATTATAAATTATACAAAATGTAATAAATGTCACTGTTCTTTGGTGTAAAAAAATTGTAATAAACATAGTACGAGCGTGGATCATACATGATAATTAAGTTCACACATCCAAGTTGATGATCGGCTGAAGCAAAGTCGCTTCTTAAACTTGTATATTAATAAAAAGCGTATGGTACTTTATACTTTGTAGGAATGTAATACAGCTGTAATGTATAGCATTAAGTGATATCGTATGCTTATACTAGAAGCCCCGTAACATAACGAAACACACATATTTTCAATAATCTGCCTTCGCTGCACGGTAACATAAACTCCCCGCCCCTAATGATATGATATGAAGACGGCGGCCTCAGACGTACACAACATTCCACGTACACTGAATGATGATGGAAAGGCCATGCCAGTTAGTCAAGTCATGGCGCAGCGTGCATCTGCAAATGCAATCACCATCTGATGCGGGTGTGTGTGTGTGTGTGTGTTATTGTACACCGAGGCCGCCATTATTAGGTTACGTGAATAAGATGTAATAATATGCCAAGGGTTTTTTTGAGCCAACAAAACAAGCTAAGCGATGATTCAGCCTGCCCTTTAACCATCAGCTGTAGATAGTATCAAAGAGAGAAAGGGGAGTGGAGTACAGAAATGGAGAGACGGAGAAAGGGATGGAGAGATGCAGATGGAGATGACAAGATACAGAGAGAGAGAAAGAGAGAGCGGAGGATGACAGTGGGAAGACGGAGGAATATGGAGAATGGGGGATGCGATGGTGAAAGAGAAATCTAAACGTTATTAGATTATTCCAAATATGCCTACGGGAATCACTAAAATCGTATGTCCAACACACGGACAAAGAAATATTACTCTCCACCTTTTAAACAAGATATTAAATATTAAATAACAGACAGATATATCACCTCTTTACATGTTGGTTGATTCCAAGCGGGACACATAAAACATTGACTTTATGTTAAAAGTGAGTGCAGCGAAATAGACATGTAAGTTAAGTTTCTGAATGGACAAAGTACAATACATAATGATGATAATAATAATCTAGAAACAGGTAAAATCTTCTCGTATATACATAGTACAACTTTAGATATTTAGTACAATATACAGATATAAAACTTTTCACACAGACGATGTCGTGCTTAGAACAATAATGGAGGAAAAAGGACAATATCACTCTAGATAATTATATATAATCTTGTGCCACAGTTGAAAGGTGTGGTTCCCTTCTAGTTCGCATACAATATCTGCATGTTGATATAAAAAACTCACATGATCATAATAATTCACATGATGATAGTCGTCCATAGTCTTCCTAGCTCAATCTTTCCCCTTTTTTCTATAATAAAAAACGGTTAGCTAGTACAAGTCCAAGTAGAGTGAGACAGACTCAACTCAACTCCTTGCGAACGATTTGAGATCGGCGAGAACGTCCGTGAAGTAGTTGGAATTCTGGTTTATCCTCAGCATCTTGGACGAACAGCTGTTGATGATCTTAATGCAGCGCGACCAGAATCGGTCTTTGTCTTCCTCCACAAGGAAGGGTTTGAGCGGATAGCTGATCTCGTTGCCCATGTAGCTGTAGGAGAGGTACAGACACGTTAGGACCATGGCCTGGAGTTCCGACTCGTTCTTGACGACGGCGTCGCTGCTGAGGAGCTCGCGCACCAGCATGTAGACGAAGACGACGTTGGCGGGGTTGAGGAAGTTGATGTCTTGCCAGCCCTGGATGAGTAGCGACCGGTCGACGGCCCTCAGCCACATGATCGCGTCGTTGGCATCGAAGCTCTTCAGGTAGGGGCAGCGCCGGCAGAGGAAGTTGCCTAGACACTTGAGCAGCTCGCTGGTAGAACACTGCAGGATCTTCTTCGGGTTCGACTGGATACTGGACGACGTCCTGACGCCATGATTCGACGACACCTTGCGGAAGCCATTGAGTCCATTTGTGGTGGTCGTCGCGGTCGTCGTAGACCCCGAGACGTTGCTGATCTTGCTTATGTGCGCCCTTTGCGATGGGTGGTGATGGTGCCCGTTGTGCGTCGGTGGACAATGCGAGTTCAGATTGAAACACGAAAACGATTTCTTGATATTGGAGTCGAGCATTTTCGAGTCTCTTTTCGGCGGTGTGAGGATGGCGACGCTATCCGAGTACTGCTTGTACATGGCATTGTTTACGTTCTGGTTCGATTGCGAGTGGTTTTTGGGCTTGAGCACGTTGTTGTTTGCCTTGTCCGAACTGGTAAGCGACTGCTTGCTGCTGTTGAAATTCGTGTCAAGTGATGTCGTGCTGACCCCCGTGCTAGCCGTCTTCTTCTTGGAGACGCTGAACATCTTGAGGCCCAGAGCGCTGATGAAGAGGGCCGAGTTGTGCTTTCGCATCGGCCGCTCTCCGACCAGGTGTATATTCTCTTTGGTGCTCTGCGACACATTCTTGCTGTTGTTCAGGTACAGCTCGTTAAGATTGCCCACGCTAAGCGTGGTGGTCTCCGAGTAGCCTCCGTATTCGCCGCGATGTGGCTTCGGTGAGATGGACAGAACAGTCCCCATGGTTGCAGGAGAAGTGATGCGGATGCTCAGCGGATGTTGGCGAAGTTGGCTGCAAGATCTGCAGCCGTAGACCGATGAAGCTTCGGGTGGCTGAGGTGGAGAAAGTATTCCTCCTGATGGGAGACACAGCAACATAAATTGTTTAATCACAGAGTAAAGAATTAAACACCAGCTGCCGCACTTTCAACTAGATGTGGAATGGAAAACCAGTGTCCGAAACATGAAGACAAAAGTGATGATGATAAAGTCACAAAAATTGTCTGTTAGCGCAGTCAGAAATGAAATGAACAGTTACAGATGTTTTGTAGACACACTGGTGGCGTGTAGGTCTACTACGGACGATCAACTGCGAACAGAATGCTTGGTTGGCGTTGATTCGTTGCCTTTTGATGGCTTTCCCTGTCCGGTGCGGATGCCGAACGGTGTGACGTCACGATGCCTCACCCAGCGCTGGCTAATGAGAGTGCTGGAAAAGCGGGTAGCTAGGGTACTACTGCGCATGCTCGTAGATGCTTCTGGCAGGCTCGCTTCAACATGTATTATACATGCATTATAAACTGCAGTGGTATCTACGGATTGAAGTGGTAAGGGTGAAATTCTGCATGTTTTGAGTAAGGTAGCACTCGAGAGCTAGCTCGCATGCGTAGCCCGAGGAAAAGAATTAAGCGTCAGCTTTCATTACTCTCGCTCAATATTCAGTTCTTTCCCGTTTTCTTATCCTCTTTATTTTCTCTTCCTTTTTGATTCCCGTCGCTTTCCCATTTGTCTTTCTTTCTCTACACATTCTTCTTTCCACTTGTCTATTTTTTATTTTCTTTGCATATTCTGATGCTTCTCTTTCACATATCCTGAGGGGGTTTACATATTAATATCAATTCCATATTTTAGACGTGAATATAATCCTGTGAGGTTTATCCTTTATCAAATACAGAGGAATCATATAGATTCAGATGTATCGTGTATTTTCACATGTACAGCTGAATTCATATACTTATATGATTTATATTGCTCATAATTTACATAATAGGTTATTCTCTTTAACAGTGAATTGGAGATTCTAGAATAGATGACTAGATGCATAGATGAGGCTTATAAAGGGATAATCGTACAAGAGGAGAAGTCATAATGCAAAAACTGATATCATTATGTTCCTAATAAAATTATCGTTATAATTAAGAAAGACATATTTTTAACGTTCCTGAATTAATTAAAAATATAAATCATGAACTTTTACTTAATTGTTCATGTAAGTATTGAAAAGTAATTATTTATCAAGTAAATATATATATATATATATAGGAATCGTGGTAAATCTATGACGACTTAACTAAGTTACTCTATTTTATTCTATATAATATATTTTAAAAGATAATCTCGAGCATCATTTAAAATCATTATATTTACCCAAAAAAAGACTTAGATATATTGCAGATCTTAAGGCGTTACAAGTAATCGTGCCCCGAGTTAAGATGCTTCTGTAAAGAATCTCAAATGTAAATAATAAATTACTAAAATCGCTTTGATGTATTGTTAAAATAAAAAAAGGGAGTAAGGTTCGATAGAATTATACAATCAGGTGAATGTTAACATGTAATGTCCGATCATGCTATGTATTTGTTCCCATACCTCGAGATTCCTATTTACTGATGTAACTAATGTATGATTCACGTTGCGACCGTCTGATACGTTGTAATTGTATTTAACAGTTCAAACAATTATATCACATTTTATTTGCTCATTTTGTGTTTACGTTTTATTTTTTATTCAATTTGTGTTAATTCGATTGCAATGGGAATGATAAAGTAAAGATCAAAACTCGACAGTGATACAAACAAATTTAAAATAACTGTTACTTCTAACTAAAATGTCATGTTCTAACTAAACACTTTCATGCGCTGTCAGGAAAAATATGATATTATCAATGAGTGGCGTAGCGTGGTCGGACTGTTTCGGGGAACGCGATTTATTGAGAGTCACAACTTATGTAATTATATTTGCTTTCCATAAATATATCCCTTATGGCGTGTGTGTGTGTGTGTGTGTGTGTGTGTGTGTGTGTGTGTGTGTGTGTGTGTGTGTGTGTGTGTGTGTGTGTGTGTGTGTGTGTTTGTGTGTAGCATAGTATGTGTGTGAAATGTACGTCAAAGAAAAGTGAACAAATTTGTTTTGTGGTAATGTTTAAATGTTCAGAATGAAAATAAATCATTTACAATTCTCAAACGAATTCTTAAGTCGGATATTGGTATGTTCGCATACATTCTGATTCAATAGACAATGTTATATACTAAATGTAAATAATTCGGTATGTAACAGTTACATTTGTTTTAAAATTCACAATAGAAATATGTGTGATTTGGCGTTAATTTTATGTACGGTTTGAAAATAGTGTGTGTTTGTATACTATAGTGTGTGTATGTTAGAGTATCGTCAAAAGGAAAAAAGGCAAGCACACTTTTTGCTACTAATTAATGCCAAGAATGAAAACAAAATCGTTTTAGGATCATTTTGGAATCGATGAATAGGCCTTAAAAAACGCCATGTTAATATATTTCACAGTACATCTTATCATGTGCATGCACATTTGTTACAGGGCATAGTGGCGCCTCTATGCCATCTCAATGCACAGCGCTGTACAGGCCCCGCTCGTGAGCCCCATTGGTTATCATGGTTATACTACATGCATCTTCACTGTCGCATCTCATTACCTTACGTTTATAATACAGTACATGGGGCCGGGGATTGTGATGCATGCATTGATCGTGCGGGGGCGGGCGGGCGGGCATCAATATTACCAGCGTACACTGCAGATTTTGATTTGATTTAATATTCTTCCTCTTGTTATCTTCCACCTTGAATCAAGAGGCTTGTTCGTGTTATTCCTTCAAAATACTGAATATCTTGACCTTATCCTTTTATGATCATTATAAGTTTAGACCTGATCGAATGTATTGAGCACATAGGCTTTTTGCATGTCGGCTTATTCCACCACCTGCCTTAAGATGTAATGTTATCTTGTTTTAAAAGCTTGGCTGTAGATATAAAATGTTGGTTTGAAATCCGTGGCTATAATTTTTAAATGATTTTTTCTCGTTTAGTGAACATTAGTTGGCAATAATATGGATAATTGTTAAATTGGTTTGGTTTGTCATGGTTGTTAATTTTTTTAGTTTACTTCATATTTAGACGTGAATACATTGAAGAAAATAATGTAATAAGGAATCTTAGACATATAGATTTGGTTGACAGAGCCACTCTCTACAACAATCATCCTTCTAGAACCTATAGAAACCTTCTATAGAGCTCCAATATCTTAGGAAGAAACTGGCCTTTTAAAGAAAAATACTAATCCTCGAAGGGAATTAGGGACTCTCAAGCAGCTTTATTTTGATGACCGTGCATGTCTCTCGTTCCATCAACACACGCTCTGGCTTTTCTCGGAGCGCTTTGATGGCGTTTCTTATTGAGCGCCCTCATTTGATAGTATACAGACAGCTCTCACAATCGGGAACCTACTCTTCTTCTGCCAGACTCACCAAAAAATGCATTATGAAAGAAATTATAATTAAGGCAGACAATGTATCGCAAAGAGCTACATTATTGACACGTGCATGATTATCACATGTTTAAAAAAAAAAAAAATTCGTTAGCTTTTTACAGATGAAAGTGATTGATTAAAAACAAGTATTACAATACAGTCGTGTGTAATGATAATTATTACTATATTATTTGAATTATGATTAAAATATGATGCATATGAATTACATATCATAATAATTTATGTTATAATAGTATTATCATAGTTATTAAAATTATGATCATAATCATTTGTAAATAGTGTTATACGGGTACTATAGTTCAATTGTGGTATAGAGGGCGCTTCAAGAAATGTTGTTGCTGTGAGGTAATGAAAAACTGAGTGTCAAATTTGAAAGAGCATACAATTTTAATGACATAATAAACGTTATTTGATCAAAATCGGTTCAGAAACAGCTGAAATATCTATAAATGTATCCGATCGGAATAAACTTGGGGCCACAGGTTTATTCAATGATTAACACATTTGTACAAAAGAGGTTTAAAATAGTTGTTGATGATCTCTCTATTTGATCATTATTTAAACAAAACATCCCAGCTCTTTTTGAATGATAACAGGCTTTTTACTTAGTCGTTCATAATTGTTTATACCTTTCGAGAATGGTGGAGTTATAACGATTAGTTTGTAATGTTATGGTCCGTTTGACCCAAACTGTACTATCCCTTTAATACATGTAACTATAACAATTATTTTACTAACGGGCAACTAAGAATGTCAGTGGCCATCGTAAGTGATCAATATGACGGATGGAATGGAGTTCCTTGTCACTGTGTGCACCTAAGAGGCTGTCTGGTTCGAATGCTTCCCAGGGAGTGGAAAATGTGCATTTTGTGTGCTGGATTAAATGCAGTATGTATCCGATGACCGGGGTAATTGTAGTGATGCGCCGCGAGCGTCGAAAGACGGAACGTGTGCTATAATAGCCACCATCCGTATCATTATCATCATCACCATCAGTAATATGTTTTTTTGTTTTGTTTTCTAACATCAAATGCCTGTTTTTCGGCGGCGCTCGTGTCTAATGGGGATTCATATTGAGTTTTAATGGAATGAACTGGTCACGATATCGACCAAATCTTACGAATTCATCGTTTTGGATCATCATTATCAAATCCAAACCAAAATGGAAAGAGAAAAAACGACTTGTTTGTCGGTATCTGGCGCTTGTTGTTGAAGTACCCCTTTAATGAGCTTTATAATCTAGGAGATCAATACAACCTGGATAAACAAAAAGGGATACGGTTTAACCCTCTGACTCCCACGGTCGACTTAATTCACGACATCCATATATACAATGCATTGATTTGTTCTTGAATAGGAAGGTGTGGAATAAATTGTATAGACATCCAAATATCTTACCAAGCACGCCAAGCTTAACTTTCCTTCTATTTCGCATGATGATTGTAGATGAAGAGAGGATATAAGCTGGTTCAGTAACCTTGACTATTAAAGCTGGCCAAGCGTGGGGATGCTACACCGCGGGTCGCCATTTTGAACTAGGCTAGTTTGTGCGCCCTGTACAACACTGAGTCAGCGCGTATTCCGCACCGTGCGCAGTGCGTTCGCAAGATGGAACCGCGCGTACTGATTCATGAATCCGAACTACCTTTAAAATACTGGGTCAAGTGTATTGTTGATTTAACTTGGCACTAAAAGGGTTAAAAATGTTAAACATCAATAGTGTAATTCACTGGTCACGCTTTTCAAATGACACTGTTGTGTACTCATCTCCCACATGAATAACAAGTGAGAACACGTACTCATTGACTGACGCGTGAAGATCACGTGCACATAAAATCTACACATTTTTGTTTTCTGTTTTTGACGGGGCAGCTACTGGGGTGATCCGGAATGAGGATTTTATAAGATTCAAGTTTAAGTGCTTGGATGCCATAATTACGTCGGCACGACTTTTCAATTCAAACACGATGAAGGCTGCATAAATATGGCTTCATTATCAACAATATAACGAGTTTTTATAAGAAATTTTAGTGAGGTCGGAATTATCTGCACAGGGGATGATGAGGTACCATTAGCCCTCAAATCAAGAAAACATGAGTTTAAGTGGGCTACATTATAGCAGTCATTACGTAGTTACGACGTTTGAATTACAAACGCGCTGACGATTGCGTTAATATGGCTTCTTAGTTATCATAAACAGCTTTTATAAGACATTTTTAGTGAGAACTTACTGAACAAGGGGTGCTGAGGCACCATTGGATGACTTCAAATCACGAGGTTTCGGAATCAAATCCAGTCAATGCGAGTATATCGCCGGATGAGGTTGATAAGGGCGCTTAATACATGTACTTAGCTGACGTATACACAGTATATACTGCTTCATTAAGGATGCGTACAGAAATTAGAACAGGAAACCCCAGAAAATGTTCTATGGCGTACAGTTGAGCGAGTTAACTAGAGGTACCGAATTCGAAACCCATCAATGCCTTGCCTTGCCATTTACAGTATATCATTTAGCAACCACATCCATATTGCTGATCTCTACCTACGTGACAAAAAGGGTAGCTGCATGGTCGGGTGTAAATTAACCTGTGCGCTACTAAATCTTACACCAAAAGTAAGCACCCCCTAAACAAATGCTCATACCTTAATAAGAATAGTTTAAAGGAGAATTCCGGACGAGTTTTAACAAAATACAGTATATTGGAAATAAATCTAGGGATGTGCTTGAATATTTTCAGGATTTGACTCACTTTGGTTGATTTCTAAGAGATTTTTTTAATGTCATTAACTCTGAGGAAATTATTAAATTTACCGCACACAATCATGAGACCCTTACGTAGCACCCTCACTTTGCTCAATTTCTTGAGTAGGCTTGAATCCGGTGCCACTGCATTGTGATCACTGCATGTGTCATTCATAATAGCCGGTCATGCAGAGCCAGCAAATTCAATAACCACGTTTACAGAACTTTGTGTCTATTCAAATTCCAATGAAAGCCAAACGTGTTACAATATCGGGCAGGCAAGTATTTTCAAACAGTTCAACAATGCAGTAATGCTCAAAGGCACGGTCAGTGGCGCAGCGTGGACTAAACTATTCATGATCGAGCATTGTATTGGTCCAATCAAAACACATTCGCTGCAGTGTAAAAACATAGATAGGCGCATAGTGAGGGTCGAACGTCACAAATTGGTGCATTGTGGGATAGAACAAGCTCGCTCGCGAATTTGTGTCATTAGAATTTCAAAACCAATTATAAGGACACACAATCATACTTTTTTCATACAAAATTGTGTTTATTGACCTAGAATATCTGTCTTTCAATCATTAGAAGCTTGAAATCGTGTGGAAGTCCACTTTAAAGATCACCTCGCGCTAAAATATATCTATGATAGTTTAAGAAGACAATGTGTACAAATAAGAGGTAACCATAACTTCATGGTTGAATAAGCACGAATTAAAGACAAAATGGTCATATGTCAACATTCGTTATATAATTATTGCCATTTATTGAGTAATTGAGAAATTTGAAATTTCAAATAAATGAATGTAACCACATGTGCCATTAAAAAAAAAAGTGGATGGAATTTCAAGCAGAATTGTTCCACAAACAGTAATCAATGCATTAAACCACATGTGATGTTTCACACAAATGTAATTTCAAGCAGAATTGTTCCACAAACAGTAATCAATGCATTAAACCACATGTGATGTTTCACACAAATGTAATTTCAAGCAGAATCGTTCCACAAACGGTAATCAATGCATTAAACCACATGTGATGTTTCACACAAATGTAATTTCAAGCAGAATTGTTCCACAAACAGTAATCAATGCATTCAACCACATGTGATGTTTCACACAAATGTAATTTCAAGCAGAATCGTTCCACAAACCGTAATCAATGCATTCAACCACATGTGCTATTTCACAAACAATTTATACAGGCATGCGCAATTTCTTGCGACTTTCAAGTTGAAATTGGGTCATTTTTCCTTTCATCTGTGATCATACAGCCATGAACCGATGGATATTTCTGATTTCCACACATTGTTTTCATAACTACCATATAAATATTTTGGCTAGAAGAATTTTTGAAACAATTCTTGGTTATAAAATTGTTTAGGGGGGGACTTACTTTATGCTCCCCGGGGAGTCGAGATGGTGCGCAGATAATTGTACCGTGTTGCATTGTACGACCTTGGTAGTAATACGAGCCGTTTAATTTATAAAAAAAAGTTATTCAATTTGATAAATTACTGCGTGTTAAATGCAATTATTGCCACTGTTTTATAAGTCTTCTGAATTTGTTTATAAACAGCCGCATTTTTAGCAATTTAACAAACAAAAAATTGATTGGTTTCTTACAAATCAGTGTAAATTTTGCAAAACAAGCACTCTCGACAAGCTTGTACACTGTCAGCTATTTTATGTTTCTTTGTAAATACAATCAATGCAATACTTTTTAATTTCGCTTACAATCAAGGGACAAGAGTTGTCATGTAACACTCATCATTTCATTAACATGAATACATTTCAAGTGAAAGTAAAAGCGTGGAGGGTAAAAAGCAGATACAGTAACACACGACTGAAATAAATACAGACATTTATGTATTTTTTCTCGATTTTTTAAATGGATTTAAAACTTGTGCAAAGCACCCCCCCAAAAAAAAAACAACAACAACCAACAACAACTACCGCACGTCACTAGTTCAAAATTTTGCATATTAACTGATTTGCGATGAATAGCAACTTTACAATTGATTGCAACTCTTTTTGCAATAACCTCTTAACCATGATGATAACTGTATCTTGGCGGTGTCATTAGTTAGTATGGTGTGTCGAGTGTAAAACCTTAGGTGGGGCTCATTTCGAACCGATTTAGTCACGAATCGTCACAGACTTTATAAATCGAGAATATTCTTGCCCGTGTGACAGGGCTTATATATTGATTTGTGTTGTTTGTTTCCGGATTAATCTGGATAAATAAACTTTAGGCGGGGCTCATTCCGAACCAGTATAGTCGTGGAATCTTCATTATTCCGATCCGGCTTATAATTCGCCAATATTCTTGCCCGTGATGCTAATATCCTGATATGTGCTGTTTGTTTCCGGATTAATCTGCATTCAGAATTCATTTTTATTTTTATCTTTAGGAAATGTCATAACTAGATTTATCTTGAAATATATGTTCCTTTCAGAATTTCCCAGGAATCAACGGCTTCTTTTGTCCTATATCCTGTTTGCTGTCGATGTGGTCTGTATTTAGATATTATTAATTTCATTAGTTAGGAAATTAATAATACAGTACTATATTGATATTTTATTTCTATTTCAGTCGTTGCTAACACGGGTAGTATACCATGTTTTCAATATGTTATTTTTGTGTTTGTCCTATATCACTACGGAGTCGAGCTGTAATTCAAGGCACAAATTGTTTTCTTGTTTCTTATCATGCCTAGGTTTTGTTGCATTAATTTCACTATATAATTTACATGATATTTAAAGCTTATCCTGGTAACATTTATTACACCAAGACACATGTATTGGGTTACATGCCCCAACTCCGATCCCGTTCGTAATAACAGTCAACGTCTTATTCTGAAAAGTGTTTAATCTTTACCTTAACAAAAAGTATAACCTTCGTTTTGTAAACATTCAATACAAGTTTTATTTTGTTTTGTACAATCAAAAACTTAATTCAAAGCATCATCTGATTCAAGTGATGAACCATTTACAAAAGGTATTGCATCATCTGATTCAAGTGATGAACCATTTACAAAAAGTATTGCATCATCATCAAACATATGTACACTTTACCTTTGTTAATACTTGTTAGCAAATCATTAATATAAATCGTAAACAAGAGGGGGTCCCAAGGACCGACCCTCGCCGAACCCCCGAGAAGTTGTTCGTGTTTGTGAATGTGTTACCTCAAACTTCAGAATTTCCAAGGAATCAACGGCTTCTCTTGTCTCAAATCCTTCCTGTTTGTTGTCGAAGTCGTCTGTATATAGAAATTATTGATTTCATAAGTTAAGAAATTTAATATACTGCACTATATTTACATTCTGTGATTATCAGTCGTTGCGTAACACGGGTATAAATATCGTTATGTTTTGCGGCCATCTAAACCAGTGGTCTCGGGCAGCAATATGTCTTGTTGACCCCCCCCCCCCCCCCCGCTCTTGGTCATGGCCTCGACATTTGTTGCCCCCCCCCCCCCTGATCTTGGTCATGGCCTCGAAATCCCCCCCCCCCCCCCTCCCTCCCGCTTACACATGTTACACGACTCAACCAGTGGTCTCGGTGCAATCCATGCTCCTACACCTACTGCCAACGAAACCCCAGTCACACCACCAAGCCGAACCCGGACCAACACCAAACCTTATTTTGTCGAAATGGATCCCTTCAAAGACCTTCGAAATAAAACTTACATTTGGAAGTCCGAACGGAAATCACATCCAACCCTCAAGTACCCCAATAACAGGCCGAATTGAAACCGACACAAAATTAACACCACCCCGAATTTGTCTACTTTGGATCAGTTTGGTGTTATGTAAATCAGTGACGAATATACAGTAAACTGAATAAGAGCGCAGACCGACACAGACCGAAAACATGACGAACATGTATTTATTCTCCAAAACGTATTACAGTCAAACCTGCTAATGCGACCACCTGTCTATAGCGACCACCTGCTCATAACGACCGCTCTCTGGTCCTCCCCTGAAAAATCATGTGTTAAGCGACCTGCGTAATGCGACCACCTGCCTAACGCGACCAGCGACCACCCTATTTGGGTCCCGACGTATATATAAATCTGTGTATAGTTAGTGACCACAAAATTAGCGCTTGAGCGACCAAGGCATCAACTCGGTTGCCTCTGGTCACTCAAGGCTCCAATCCTGAGCAGGTCAATGCATAAAACAAACTGTTATAATGACAATAAACTTCACACAGCTTATATATTGACTTAGGCTGGTCACCTAGCTATCACATTTCGATTCAAGTATTTCAGTCTCTATTATATGGGATTGAATATTCCAGGGAATTATTACATCGAGTATAAGGAATTCGACAGATTTTCGTATATATTTTACAAACGTAGTTTCAGTACATAATTATAAATGATAATTATATGTGAACAAAAGAGTGAACATTTATTAAAATAATTATAAGTATCATAAAATCGCGTCCTTCTATCTGATGTTTGAACAGCCGGTTAGTTTCTCAACATTGCGCGGAGTACTATTTACTGAGTATTAATAATTTATTACGTGGACGTGGTTTGGCAAAATAGTCTCGTTGGCACTTAACCAATTTAATCAATCAGTCATAGGCCCCGTTGCAGAAAGAGATACAATAATATTGTAAATTACAATTTATTGAAAATTTACGCGTTTCAACCAATCAGATTTGCGCATCTAAAACACGTGATCTGACTTACCATTAATTGCATCTAAAGGCCTGGTCACACAGGACACGACTAGACCCACGAATGCAGTACGCATTGGTACAAATCTATGGCACAATATGTATAGGCACAATATGCGACCAGAAATTCAAAATGGCCGCCCACCTGTCTAATGAGACCACCTGTCTACACCGACCACTGTTCGGCGGTCCCTTGAGCGGTCGCTATAGACAGGTTTGACTGTATTACACTCGGCCGACACCAAATCGACATCAACCCAAACGACCCCGAATTTGTCGGTCTGATGTCAGGTTGGTTTCGGTCTCGCCAGTCTGACTAGGGTATATTACCTGTATAGCAATGTCCAAAGACTCAGGACGTGACACGGTCCAGTGCCGGTACGGAAGGAGTTATTGCTTGTTTTAATGTCATACAATGGAACCTCTTTATAACGAGGTCCTTGGGACTACGACAATTACATTCTCTACCGGAAAGAACACGGTGTGCCACAGTGTAAACATAGTGTCATTAGTGTGTTCACAGTGCATTGAGTGTTCACCCTGTTAAAACGCTCGATCATAGTCTTCACAGTGTGTTCATACAGTGGTCCACACTGTGAAACACAGTGGTCCACACTGTGAAACACAGTGTGTTCACACTGTAAAACACAGTGGTCCACACTGTGAAACACAGTGGTCAACACTGTGAAACACAGTGGTCCACACTGTGAAACACAGTGGTCCACACTGTGAAACACAGTGGTCCACACTGTGAAACACAGTGGTCAACACTGTGAAACACAGTGGTCCACACTGTGAAACACAGTGGTCCACACTGTGAAACACAGTGGTCCACACTGTGAAACACAGTGGTCCACACTGTGAAACACTGTGGTCCACACTGTGAAACACAGTGGTCCACACTGTGAAACACAGTGTGTCCACACTGTGAAACACAGTGGTCAACACTGTGAAACACAGTGGTCAACACTGTGAAACACAGTGGTCCGCACTGTGAAACACAGTGGTCAACACAGTGGTCAACACAGTGGTCCACACTGTGAAACACAGTGGTCCACACTGTGAAACACAGTGGTCCACACTGTAAAACACAGTGGTCCACACTGTGAAACACAGTGGTCCACACTGTGAAACAAAGTGGTCCACACTGTGAAACACAGTGGTCCACACTGTGAAACACAGTGTGTCCACACTGTGAAACACAGTGGTCAGCACTGTGAAACACAGTGGTCCACACTGTGAAACACAGTGGTCAACACAGTGGTCGACACAGTGGTCAACACAGTGGTCCACACTGTGAAACACAGTGGTCCACACTGTGAAACACAGTGGTCCACACTGTGAAACACAGTGGTCCACACTGTGAAACACAGTGGTCCACACTGTGAAACACAGTGGTCCACACTGTGAAACACAGTGGTCCACACTGTGAAACACAGTGGTCCACACTGTGAAACAGTGTGTTCACACTGTGTTCTTTCCGGTAGGGTTGTTATACGTTATATCGGGTATCTTGTTATATTATGGTTAAAAAAAAAAAAAAAAAAAAAAAAGAATTAAAGGGATGGGACCAGTAAAATTGCTGTAAAAAAAAAGAAGAGAGTTTTTGGAATATTTTCAGGGCCCCGTTGCAGAAAGAGATACAATCGATTGTAAGTTACAATTAATTAATGTAAGTCAGAACTTTGCGCGTTTCAACCAATCAGATTTGAACACAGTCATGATCTGACTTACAATTGATTCTAACTTACAATCGATTGTA